>SADC01000923.1:0-246431 GCA_004194705.1 Ditylenchus dipsaci | reverse complement strand
CCACGCATTTGGACACACGCATTTGGGCACCCCGCATTTGGGCACATCGCATATTGGGCACACCGCATTTGGGCCCCCGCTTTTGGGCACCCGCATTTTGGCGCACCGCATTTGGGCCCCGATTTTAACAATTTTCTATATTTTTAATTATAAATTGAAATTGTCAATTTTTCGGGCCACGGACGTTTTGACCTTAAGCCGCTTCGTTGACACGCATTTGGGCCGCATCCCATACCATAGTACCCCCAACGGGTCAGCCCTTATCCCGACCATGTACCCCCAAAGGTCATTGCCCTTATCCCGGACCATGTACCCCAAGGGTTCCTATTGAATTAGGATTGCTGCCGAAGGCAGGCAGCGTTAAAAATCTAGAAAAGTCAAAATTTTCGATGGAAGTATTCGGACCTGAAATGAATACAAATTTCATTATAAAACAGTAACATATTGATAATTTCAATTTGTAATTTCAAATATTGGAACTTTAAAATCGGGGCCAAATGCGGTGCCCAAATGCGGGGCCCAAATGCGGTGCCCAAATGCGGTGTGCCAAATGGGTTGCCCAAATGCGGGTGCCCAAATGCGATGTGCCCAAATGCGTAGTAACCGCACACACGGTCCCCTTCCCCATATTTTACCCATTGGTGCTACCAGTAAACAAAAAGGATGTTTTAATACTGGACTTTTATTGGGGCACCATGGTACAATGGGAACCGGGGTACAGACTGGAGAAACAATTACAATGGGACTAGACAATAAGGTACTAGAGCAGCATTCTGGAGACTTTCAGTTCCACCAAAGCAGCAGAAGACACGACTGGATAGAGACTGGGACTTCGGCTGTTGGACTGGAGCGTCATCTGCTTCTCATCATCAGAGTCGGAATAGGCAGTCTGGAGAGATTCCCATGCACTTGAGGTGCGCACCAAAAGACCGCGAAACCTCTTCGTAGACGGAGTGGAGCGCGAACTGGAGGAGCGAATCGAAACCATATGGAGGGAATCCCGGTGTGCACCATCTGCGGACATCACAGGAGAATCAGTCATGCTGGATCGTCGCTAAGATCTGGAATACAATAGGTGCCTCTACAGAGGAAACCTTAGAATCTGGAGTATATGAGTCAAGTACTTCGAAGTCATCAATGAGTTCGATCATGACCTTTTTAACTGGAGGAACTATTAAATCTGGAGTAGACTGGAGAAAAGTAGAATCTATTGAGCTTTGCACCTGTGCAGAAGCCTTCATCATATCGTGATGAGACTGGATCAAACCAGAGTTCAAAGACCCTGCATTAAACTGGAGAAAAGCGTCTTATGATCAGGAGTAGACTCAACTGATCGCGCACTGGATTTAATAGCTGAAATATTACTAACTTTTGACATCATAAATATGAGAGCAGCTAACTAACAACAAATCCAAAATATAATCTCTAGATCTATCGGGATTATCGTAGTGTCGCCATGCCAAATAAATCTGGACGGGACAAATCGTATTTCGAATTTTCCTTTAAACTGGATTATCTAAAGTTGCAATAGGTTTCGTTCGAAACCTATTGTCTTGACTGGAAACGCCGTTCGTCAGAACGCAACAATCCTTACAATACCACTCCATCCATGCAGAAATCAGACTATGAATTGATTTTATACCTAGTTATATTCTTGCTGCCGCACTTTTGTGGAATTTTAGCAAGAACCGTTCTGCCCCACAGAACATGCATTCATGGCAGGACATTGACGAATGGCCAACTAGCCCTGAAGGAGAAGACTGGGGTCTTTTCGATACACCATAAAATATGAGCTGCATTTCTATTCAAAAATTATGATCAAAAAAAATAAAACATAAATTATTTTTTCCTACACAAATTACTGCCAAACCAATGAAATAACCACCACAGTAATAGATATGAATCGAACTCAAACAAATCCTTGTATAATCGATGGTAGAAAGCCGAGTTGGGCGAGGAGAACTCAAGAAAATTAAAAAAAATTTAATTTACTCGTAAAACTCGGGTTAGAAAGCCGAGTTGGGGGAGTAGAACTCGAGAAAAATAAAAAAAAATTAATTTACTCGTAAAACTCGATGGTCGAAAGCCGAGTTGGGCAAGTAGAAAATCAAGTTGTGCGAGTAGAACTCGAGTTGGTTGAGTAGAATCCGAGTTAGGCGAGTAGAATTAGAGTTAGGCGAAAAGATCTCAATTCTACTCAGATCAAAGATTAATCACAGGTCGAGTAGGATCGCGAGTAACTTTTGATCCAAAACTCTACTCGTGTGTATGAAACGAGTTGAGTAGATCAAAAGTAACTCATGATCTTTGAACCTACTCGGCCCGTCTGAAACACGTCGAGTAGATCACGAGTAACTCTTGATCCAAAACTCTACTAACCTACCTGAATACCGCCCCTGGTAACTTACTACATTCCTAGACCATGCTGATAGTGGATGTCGATCCAGAAGTCAAGCACAACGGACCACAAGAAGCCAAAGTATTAAAAAAAAGTTAACATTTAAGTGTCTTGACCTTAAATTTTCATTGTTCAGGTTTTGAAATAGATGTGGGTCTAGGAATGGAATATTACCAAGAACTATTTGGAAAAATCCTGGACCTTATGAAAACGCTAGTCCTCTGAATCCAAGAATATCGCTCAAGTTGGTTCGCGTCTCATCCATATTTGTGGATGCTTGCAAAAGTAAGATGTTTGCCTCTTTTTAAATCTGTCGAATTACTCTTGATTGAATTTAATAATAATGAGTTGCTTACATAAATAACTTTATGACATTTTGAACATTTTTTTTAGATGTCATATTTTACGTGTAAATTTCACTAGTTTAATCCATGTTTAACATCCGATCAATAAAAGAAGATACTTTTCTATTAAAAAAAACAATTCTGTTTAGTAAAAGTATGTGAAATCACCTTAAGATCAGATGGGGTTGGGCTGTGACACCAACTTTAGAAGACATCTGTGGCCGGCAAACGTCCCGCATCAACCTTATAGAGTTCAAAGTGCTTATTTGAAAAAGTTTGAGAAAAATGTTTTAAAAATAGAGTAGGCAGTATTAAATTGAGATTTTCTTTGTTATAACCTCTGTTTAACTATAATCATAGACGGACACAGGATTGCAAAAATTTTCCTGACGGAGAGGCTAATAGGGCTGAAAAGGGTGAAAATCCTGACGGGTGGGGCTATTACCCGGCTAACCCCACCCTGGGTACGCCAAATTAAAAACTGAATTAGGAAAAATGTGTCCAGGATACCTGTTAAAAGTTGTAAATCATTCAGCTTTGAAAATTTGAATACAGTCAACCCACGATTTAACGTGACCCCGGGGACCGGTGTTAGGGTGATGTTAAAGGGGTAAAACTTTTTCCTGTCATAGATTCACTTTTTTCTGTCACAGTTAAAACGAGGGTTCGCTTTGACTAAATTGAGGTCAAGGCCGTCCACATTGGTCTGTTTTAGAGTGACGTTAAATCGAGAGTTGGCTGTATAAAACTCGTGTTGTTAATATTAGCTTAAAAATGTTTTCTACAGATCTGTACTCAAATCAAAACCTTATCCGCCAACTTAAATTACAAAGTTACGACATTGGTTTTGCTGAGCAATATGACGCATGTGCCTTTGGTCTTTTTCCAGCTAATAAATGTGCAGAAAACTTTTTGGGTCAGTGCAACTGCTCTTTACAGGTAAATCCACATACTTTTTAAACAATATATTATTATAATTTGTAGGATTCAACCAGACGTCATGGGTATAAACCATCCATTAAGCTATGTGCCTGAACTATTTTCACCATTTTCCACGCAAATGTCTTTTCTACAACGTATCCAAATGTTTTGATAGCAAAGTGACTGAAGTAGTAATGAAATTGTTGGCTACAGCTCAAGAAACAGATTTGGCTAGAAAAGCTTATAAATCTCTAAATTTGGACTATTTTTGCAATAATAAGTCGATGGTTCAACCGAATATTGTTTTGGCAAACAAGAATGTGAAAAATCTATTACAGGTTGCGGGTAGTATTTTTAGTTATTATTTAATTTCCTTTTTTATTTTTCATGCTTTAGCGGATTCGTCTAGAGCTGTATTTGCAAACACTTCTCCGTTTTTGGACTTTCCGATGCCTACTGCATGCTTTATGTTAAGTCGTTTGCTGATAAGTTAACATGTTAGCAGATATTCATGAATTTATTTTAGCATTCAGTGGCTGGAATTACTATAGAGTCAAAAAAGAAAAGTCAACTAAATGAGGTAAATTTATTTTATTATGGTAGACGAATTTAAGAAGACTAGTGAAACTGACCAAGTTTTGGTCTATTGACCGGTTGAGTAGTAAATTGCAAAGCGGTTAAAAAACTGAAGAAGTGTCTTAAGATAGTAAATAGTCTATCAAGATTACTGATTTAGAAATGGAATGCAGCAATCAACAACTCAAGTCTAGGCTTTTGGTTAGTAACATTTGGGTCTATAGCAAAGACATCCGAAATGCCTGAACAAATGCAGAAGGCTCTTTTTCATACTTTCCAGCAATTTCCACAAATCACTTTCTTTCTCAAATATGAATCGGTTGAGGAAGAGCTAAAGCAAGTCAGGCACAATGTTTACCTTGCTAGATGGATACCTCAGATAGATCTACTAGGTATAAACATTTAAAAACGATTTTTGTAATTTCGCACCCTTGGATAATAGCTTTTGTCACATCGAATTTTTTATCCCTGTTTTTATATTAGGTTGGTGCATAAGTTTTAAACCATACAAAAGACTTTTTTTGCAAAACGAAAATTTCTCTTATAACAAAATCCAAACAATAGGTTTTATAGCCCTGAATCTCCTCTTTCAAATGGCATATTTAACTTAGCTTGATTATTCTGGATAACTCACCATTTGGGTCCAAACACTTGTCTGGTCATTTTGAGAAGGTTACCCGCGTTTTCATCACTTTAACTGGTCAAATGTTTTATTGAATTTTGAGCGTCACGACAAAATTTTATCACCATGTTGTAGCGCAGCTCAAGAGCTACAAAACCCATATTACAGAATGATTTTTGAAAATCTGAGTATTAAGATATGGCCTTTTGGAAAAAATCATTTTCTTGAAAAAATGACGAAAACACAAGTTTTTGCCAGTTTTTAGGATTTTGGTCATTTTTTTCAAGAAAATGGTTTTTTCCAAAAGGCATATCTCAATACTCAGATTTTCAAAAATCATTCTGTAATATGGGTTTTGTAGCTCTTGAGCTGCGCTACAACATGGTGATAAAATTTTTTCGTAACGCTCAAAATTCAATAAAACATTTGACCAGTTAAAGTGATGAAAACGCGGGTAACCTTCTCAAAATGACCAGACAAGTGTTTGGACCCAAATGGTGAGTTATCCAGAATAATCAAGCTAAGTTAAATATGCCATTTGAAAGAGGAGATTCAGGGCTATAAAACCTATTGTTTGGATTTTGTTATAAGAGAAATTTTCGTTTTGCAAAAAAAGTCTTTTGTATGGTTTAAAACTTATGCACCAACCTAATATATTTTTTCGTAGAGTGCGTCATTCTATATAGGATTACAAATATCATTTTCAAATTTTCATGTAAGTTTTCTGAGCTGAGTTGAGTTTTCGGGATATCCTGACACAAGAATTTGGTACTACTGCGAAGGTGAGTAGTGCCGAAAACAGACTAGCTTTCAATTTATGCTGGATCCTCGTCTCTTATGCATCACTTACTATCTAGGCTATATAAATTATACACCATTTTAAGCGGGAGAAGAGAGCTATATTTCTGCAAAAAAAATGAATTTAAATTTAAAAGAATTAGATTTGACAGACATAAATTCATTTTTAACCAAAAAAGGCATTTTTAGCAGAAATATTTTGTCTCTTACCCCTCAGCATTTTAACAGCACTTAACGTTTTAAATTTATTTATCAGAAAAACCTGGTGATTTTACATTGGATGAAAAAAAGAAAAATGGAAAATGCAAGAAAAACGAAAAAAAGAAAAATAAAAAAGTGTCAATCTAAAGTTATATCCTAAAAAATGCTCAATCCGAAATTAAAGTATTTGATTTGATTAAGAAATTTGTTCTGAAAAATCATATCCTAACACAAGAATCACGTTCAGCACAATCAATTTGTATTTAAAAGTGCTCTAGAGTTCAAAAATAACCGTCGAATTTCAAACCTCGATCAGAACATACCTAGAATGACTCACTCTACAAGATAAAATATAAAAACAGGAGTCCAAAATTAAAGGTAACAAAAGTAGTCCGAAGTTATAAAAAATCTTCTTTAAAAAACAGAAAACAGTATATTTTCTGTTTAGCTCATGCGAAATGCTTGGGCATTCTGACTCATGGTGGATTAAGTAAGTTTTTATTTTTTATTTCATGAATAAAATATATTTGTAGATATTTTTTAAGCGTTAATCACAGGGCTTCCAGATGGTTTGATTTGTCTGATTTTGCCAAAACAGAAACAAAACTAGTCAAATTTACAAATTTCTGCCGAAACTCTGTTTTTTGTTGCTCTGTTTTTTTTTGACAATTTTTGCCTGTGGCGCAATTTTTTTCAAATCCATTTGTTTTTCTGTGTTTTTTTCCAAACTAATGGTTTCATTAAAAGGTAACTTCGCACCAAAAACTTGAATGCAAGGTGCAGTATGCTGAAGAATCAGTAGCAAATAAACTTAACCACTATCCAACTACAGTTGAACCTCGATATAACGAAACCTCAGGGGACGGAAAAAATGTTCGGTATTGTAACCAAAACTAAATGAAGGGTTCGTTGTAACAAGTTTTACTACATTCGCCTAATATTGCGCAAGTAAATGCATGTCGTTCTGCATCAATGCGGTATTTCCTCTAATTACCGCCTTTTCTAATGTGCTCTTACTCTTTAGTTTGAAAGTTTCGTTACATTGACTTTTTCTATGCAACATTTTTGAAAAATGTTAGTAATATAGAAGGTTTCGCTATACCAAGGGTATGTTTGTCTGCAAAATTTTTAAAAAAATGTTTGTTATATCGAATTTTTCGTTATATCGAAGGTTCGTTTTATCAAGGTTCGACTGTAGCCCACTTCCAACATTTTTCGAAAACAACCACATTTTTACCCACTTTTTCAAGCTTTGGCTCGTGGTAGTGCAAATAAAGCGTTTGGAACAGATAATTTGTACTTTGGGCAAAAGATCTGATTTTTATCCCAAAATCTAATTTTTTTTGATCATTGTCTGATTTTTGAAAAAAAATCTGGAAGCCTTGGTTAATCATTTTGTTACAATAATTAATTGTTTATTCATTTATAGGTAGTATTTTGGAGTCAATCCACCACTCCAGACCGATGATTTTAATGCCCCTTTTTGCAGGTTTATTTTTTCATAGTTTATAAATCAAAAAATTATGATATTGCATTTACAGATCACTTTAAAAACGCCAAAGTTATTGAACACAAACAATTAGGAGTTTTGGTAGACAAAGAAAGCATCCATAAAGATGTTTTTAGTGATGCTTTACGCACTGTCACTTATAACAAAAAGTGACAAATAATTAAAAATTCAAAAACTTTTAATTTAGTTTTAAGGTACGCAGAAAGCTGCAAAAAGTATGCCCAAATACTTGATGACCATAAAAAATTAGTCAGTGCGGAGTCTCTTGTGATGCATGAGGTATTTATATAGGAGCTCAGGCGAACAAAGTGCTTAAAACTTAAATTACAGATGAGCCGAGCAACACACGAAAAGCCTATTAGTAGGTCAAAAAAAGATTTTCAAAGAGTAAAAACAACTATTAGTTGGAGGCAAGATTACTATGTTGAACTGTTAGCTTTTTTAATTATTGTTTTTGTATCTATTTGCAAATAAAATTGATATTTTTAAAAGTTTTTGGATCAAATAAATAAAAATTTAACATGCAGTCCAAATTCCAGCAAACTAATCCTAAAATGTTCGTTCCCGCCTATGGTCCAATAATTTTTTACCTCGATTTCTTAAACTTTTTCACTAATAACGTTTGGCTGTACCTGAAAACACCCGTAAAAATCATTAAATCTCCGTCAAATTTTTAAAAGTTCTCGTTCTCGGTGTATACCTTTCAAATTTTTAATTTTTTTTGCATTAACATGTAGCCCTGAGTCTCTAGTTTTTGATAAGCTATCAACTAGGTTGATACAATTTTGAAAAGTGGGAGAACAATTCATTTAAAAAAAATGTGTAGTTTTGAAAAACTTAATTTTTCTCCCGTTTTTCAAAATTGTATCAAGCTAGTAAATAGCTTTTTAGAAACTAGAGATTCAAGGCTACATGCTGATGCAAAAAAACAAAAAATTTGAAAAGTATACACTGAGAAGGAAAATTTTTAAAAATTTGACGGAGATTTAATGATTTTGATGGTGTTTTCGATTTGAGCCATACCGTTTTGATTAGGGTTGGTATTTTCCGGGAAAATTCAACTAAATTCAACAAAATTTAAAAAACTGGAGAAATTTGAAAACTCTTGAATTGGTTACTCTTGAATTCATTAATATATTTAGAGCAAACGGTACAATGAGTGCAAAATGTTTAATAATTGTATTTTTCATAAGCGCCCTGTGCCTTGCGGTGCAAGGCATTCCATTCGGTCGAAGTACAGCACACAAATGTAAAAGCTGGGCAGAAGACATGATAAACAGTCAGCTATTTAAAAAACATCGAACAGCAAAAAAGTAATGAATAATCTGTTGCAGCGGGCAGAATTTACCGATGCTCTTGCTGAATTTATGCCTTTCAGTAGAAAATGCAAAAAATTGATTTGCAAAATATTCACTACAAAAATGCCTATAACCTTGAGTTTTTTGGGATATGATTTCTGTCAGTATTGTCATCTATCACTAAATTATCGTGTTAGGAATATTTTTTACAGTTCTTGACATTTTAGGCTACAAAAGAAGTTATAAGGCCATAGCTTTGTCACAAAGCAGCTGAAATGTATATGCAAAAATACAGAATCATTGAAGTTTTTAACCAAAATTATAAACACACCTTCTCACCATGCTTGCACGCGCGGCACCACTCGCGGCATAAGATCATTAGGATCATTCATGGTTTTTTAAAACTAACCAGAATTTAATCTGCGAAAAAAAGTTAATTCCTTATTCAACTCTGCCTCGGGGTCACATCTGTCAGAAGCCGATTTGACGACCTCTTTTAATTTAAAAAAAAATGACCCTACGTGACAATAAGGGGGGGGGGTTCGCCTAAGTCCTCCTCTCGTTTCAAGACTTTTAGGCTTGAATTTAGGCAAGGGTAGGCCAGCGTGTGCTAGGACGGACTTAGACAAGAGTCTAAGTTAGGTTCAAGTCCGTCCTAACATATGCTGGCCTACCTTTGCCTGAGCCTAAAAAAATCACAATAAAAAACGACAGGGTGACGAAGGCAAATCGGGATGGGAGTATTAATAATAAGGATATTTTTTCATTTCACGAATTCACAAAAGATTATTTTTTATTGCAATAATTTTTTTATTTTATAGAAAATGTAGCTGACAGCTATCCAAAAAAACAATAAGAGCACACACAAACAAGATATCAACAAATCAAATTTGTACGATTATTTACAAACGAAAGTATTGACACAAGGTTGTCTTGCCAAACTGATCACTGGTTGTTGAATAGGCACATGGCGCATTGGCTGACCCATATTACCGTTACACATTTGATACGGCGGTGGAGGAAATGCCAGATGCATTAATCCAGAAGTAGGGGCTATAGCAGAAGCTAAAGGTGGAGTGTTGCGCACACTTGCTAACACCTCAGGCAATGTCCAGCTAAACCTGTTTTCATACTGGAACCTTCTGTCCACATTGCTTTCTCTCCAGATTTGCCAACTCATTTTTGTCACTTTGGCATCATTATTCTCGGATTTTGGAAGTGGTTTGGATTGTTGATCTTGCTGTTGGTCAAAAAATAGCTGAAAAATATTTCGATGCGGAATTTTTCATTGAAAATTTCATAATAAAGAATTACCTGGAGGCGCTCTCGACACTTGTGACAAGATCCGGTAGATTCAGCATCCTCTTCGAGAGCTGCACTGGTTGAAGAGGTTGTGGGAAGAGAGTCAGTCAGTGGACAGGCGACTATGTTCAGATCAGTAGCTAGAGACAGGTTAGCCAGGTTGTTAGCCATAACTTCTGCGCACTCCACCACCTAGGCTTTTAATGTCTTTATTTTTTTAGAGAGCATGCCTAATTGAATTATAAAAATTATTAGAAGAAGGCCGCTCTGAGTTACGAGAAGCAGACTTACCGGCTGAATAAATGTACAAGGAATTTGGCATAAAAGGTTGCCGGTTGGGGTGGTTGTAATCTGCGGAATACCCACTGATCCACTTGGCAATTCCAGCTTCAGAGTCGGTTCTGTTACAACCAATTGTTCGGCTGTTGGTTTTGGAACACTTAATTTGGTTATTTATATTCTTGAACTTGATGACTATTGACAAAAACGGACTGTTCTTTGGAAGGAAGCAAAGGCTGAGTATTGTTTAGTAAAGACGCTTCACAATTTTCACATCTGATGTTGTCGGAAGGAATTTTGGTGGAGCCTTTTTCTGCAGTGTCATTTGGCATGACGATTCCTTGCAAAAAGTTTAGCAATACTTCGTAATCAGGCTGAAAATAATCGAGGGTTGGTCAGTTTTCTGACATGCATTTCAGCTCTCATAGGTCTTCAGCATTAGTGAAGAGTCGGGCTCTATTTTCTCTTGGTACTTTTTCACTTTTTTCACAAAAAAAAACAAGGGACCAAGTCGAAAATAGGATCCGACTGACAAAAGAGGGACCATGACTGTGACCTGGCATAATTCAGATAAAAAAAATTTATGCGCTTATTCTTGTAGAGCATACCAAATCCCTTGTGCATTTGGTAAAATCCCAACTGGCAGGATTCCCAACTGGCAGCACCCAACTGGCAGGACTCCCAAATGGCAGCCTTTTTTTAATTTTGTAGTCTTGACTGGAGTATGTACCTCAATATTCTGGGGTAGGTATCTTCGAGTAGGTGGATATCCCCTCGCTGGTCTGAATTTTTTTTCGGGTACACGTGTGTGAAATGGAAATTTTAGTACTATCAAACCCAACTCCCTATACGATTTTACGTGAGAATTAATGTTTTGTTTTACATTTTGACTTAGTGTTGCTATAACATAGTGTTACTTAGTGTTGTCTCGGAATCGATATTTGGACCGGAAGCAGAATTTGACTTTTGCTAACAGCGGAATCGGGATTTGAGTTTTGTAAAAACCGCAGCCGGAATCGGAATTTTATTTATGCCGAAACCAAAACCGGAGTCTCAAAAACGTATTATTGAAACTAATCGCTGCAGCTTTACATGTGTTTTTTTCATTTTGGTATTTAACACAAAAAATTAGCTCCAAAAGTTGAAAATATGCGTTTGAAGTCAGCCAAGAAAGAGCAAAATCATGATAGAGTTAGGCTTAGAATTGATATTTGGATGAGGACAGGAACCGGAATCGGGATCCGAAAAAGTACTGGTAAACCGGAACCGCAGTTTTGGGTCAACTCTAGTGTTACTAGTTTAAAATGATTTGTTTGTCTAGGAAATATAGGAAAAATTTGGCTGCCAGTTGGGTGTTGCCAGTTGGGAGTCCTGCCAGTTGGGTGCTGCCAGTTGGGAGTCCTGCCAGTTGGGTGCTGCCAGTTGGGAGTCCTGCCAGTTGGGTGCTGCCAGTTGGGGAGTCCTGCCAGTTGGGTGCCGTTCGTGCATTTGGCTCCCTGCCTCTTAAATAGGGTTGTCGAGTTTCGAACTTTTAATTCGAAATTCGAAACTCGAATTTTTTTACGGCCGATTTTCGGCATCGGATTGCAAATCTGATTTTACAATCTATACTCAGAATTAAAAGTTGGATATAGATTGTAAAATCAGATTTGCAATCCGATGCCGAAAATTGGCCGTAAAAAAATTTTGAGTTTCGAATTTTGAATTAAAAGTTCGAAACTCGACAACCCTACTCTTAAAGTCAACGAAATTTTTATAAATGACCATGGTCCATGGGTCAGTCATAAAAAACCATGACATAGAGATATCATACTATACATTGGTATCGAGGTGTTTTTAGACCTTTGATTAACCCTTGTACCACCTTTTGTGGACCTTCAGAGCTGGGAGCTAGATTTATCAGGAACCTGGGCACGCTCTACAAGAATACGCCGAAAAAAAATTTCATCAAAGTTTTCCCAGGTCACAGTCATGGTCCCTTCCTTGTAAGCTAAACTCTTATCCAACTCACATCATCAGCAAAAGGCAAATCTCGGCAATACTGAATAAATGGAGCCATGGAAGGGCACGTCTCAGCCCAATTAGTCTGCTCTTTGACATTCCTAATCCTAATAGATGTCTGTTGTCGAGTGATAGCTGTCCTTTTGGATATGTTTTTCCAGGGCACACTCCCATTGATAAGCTCAATCAAGACATAACCCAGGCTTTCTAGGTCGTCTCGCCTGCTAAGTTCGATGCTTTTGTGGCTGTTCACACTCGCATACTTGGCTGTGCCCACAAAAGATCTGCCTTTGCGGAAGGGGATGTGCTTGAGTCTTCTGTTTTCACGGTATCTTAAAAAAAGTTCGAAATTTCTATATGAGGCTTGAAAAGAGTAAATTGTACCTATATCTTCTAGCTAGTCCGAAA
Organism: Ditylenchus dipsaci; assembly: GCA_004194705.1. Classification (NCBI taxonomy): domain Eukaryota; kingdom Metazoa; phylum Nematoda; class Chromadorea; order Rhabditida; family Anguinidae; genus Ditylenchus; species Ditylenchus dipsaci. The sequence goes on along the minus strand of SADC01000923.1, from coordinate 233,773 downwards.
TCGATTAAATAACAAGTATTTTCTTTGTCACTGAGTCCTATTAAAAAGTTTTCCGGCTTGATGTCCCTGTGTATAAAGCCTCTTTGGTGAAGGTGTCGTATCCTGTGAATCATCTGCTCACCCAGTGAAACAATTGTCTGGAATAATTATGCTTTTTATCTAATTAGAAAGCGGCTACCCTTTACAATTGTTCAAGCAAAGTACCTGTTTTCCAAATTTTCTGTCACAAAAGGCAAAGAGTGAAGCTAATGGAGCACCTAACAACTCCATAACCATGATATTGTGACCAAACTCGTGGCCGTACCAGTAAACTTGTGGAAAACCTTCCACTTTACCAGTACCATCATCATACTAAAAAATTGAAATTGTCAACGAATATTTAAAAAAAAGTATGACCCACCAAGACAGATTTGTAGACATCAAACTCATACTTCAAGTGGTCATCTTTGCAAGCTGCAAAAAATATTTGGAGCACAAGTTAAATATTTTTGTTTTTACTCTTTGATTTTCTCTAACAGATCCCTACTCCTTTTATTACAAATCCTGCTTTTACAAGAACAATATACTTTTTCTATCGTTACTACTCATTAGCGCGCACTCGTTTGCGCGCACTCACCGATTTTTTCAACTTTTTCAAAAAAAAAATATTAGACTTTTTAATTGTAAAATTTTCTAATTAGCAAAGTTTTTAATAAAAACTGTATTCTATGAACTCATTATATCTTAAAATAAGTTTACTTTCAGTAAACTCTGTTTGAAAATATAAGATATCGTAAAAAGTCTAATAATTTTTTTTTTGAAAAAGTTGAAAAAATTGGTGGAAAAATCTATTTTCTGCACTAATTCGGGCATTCAAAAGATGGTTGGACAGTAGTGAAATTACGTTTGGCAAGATTTACGAAAAATGTGAAATACTATCTAAACGTAATTTTACTGCTGTCAAACCATCTTGAGAATGCTCGAATCAGTGCAGAAAACAGGTTTTTCAAACTCAAAGACGTGAATATTTATTTATCCAAGTGAACGACCACTTGGTTTTGTTGGTACATGGAACAAATAGATAACCATTCATTTGGTTAAAGCACTAGTATTTTGGTACTATGGGACCGTATTTGGGGCACGCTTCTGAATGAAATACAATAGTTTTCAATTTAAAAAATCGAGAGAAATTGATTTGCGCGCAAATGAGTGCGCGCAAACGAGTGCGCGAAAATGAGTACGAACCTTTTCTATGGGGCATGCCGTTTGCTACATGGCGAAGGCCAGTGTATCTTAAAGAACCATGCTCACGATGGTATATTGGTCCCCCGCCAATTCAAAAGTTTTCCCTAATCGTTGGATTTACGTACGAATTTTTTTATTGAGTTTCTAACAAAACTAAACCTAAAATTACATTGTAGGCCTTTTTTGTTAGAAACCAAGTTAAAAATACGAACAGAAGATCAATGATTATGAAAAATTTTGAATTGGCAAGGGGCAACCAGACCACCGTGAGCATGGCTCGTAAGACGAACTCAAACGTTTGTTCCAAACAGACAAAAAAAAGAAAAAAAAATTCTTTTCGAGACAAAATGTTACGCCAGACCCTAGACGATGATGAATCGACCAAAATTTTCATTTCACCATATTTGCTGTAGTATATATATGTATCAACTGCATGCAGATTCTATTATCCGGCAGAGATGAAAAATTTGGTGTATCATGGACTGATATCTTTGTTTCTGGTCTATTTACAGCATTCAAAACTCCTAGTAATGTAACACAGAGCCGTTGAAACACGCTGAACAAAATATCAAAGTTTTTTGTCTGAAAATTTTTGCTGAAGTTCATGTTCAAAAAATAACAGCTATAAAAGTGCCCAAACGGAAATTAACTTCACTTGTGCAAACTTAATTTTTTCATTCTTAAACAATCGATTTTAGCTAGAAAAATGGTGCAACGCGTGACTTATCGCCGCCGGCTTTGCTACAATACCAAGTCGAACAAGACTAAGATTTCGAAGACGCCTGGAGGAAAAAATGTGGTGCTCTATCGTAAAAAGATCGGTAAGGTGCCAAAGTGTGGAGATACCGGAGTTCGCCTTCATGGGGTTAGTGATGTTTTATTTCTGATTGAGGTCACTTTTATTTCTTTTTGTTTTGTAGATCCAGCCTTCGCGTCCCCGGGAGCTGTCGCAACTTACAAAGCGAAGGAAGACAGTTTCGCGTGCCTATGGTGGATGTCTGAGCGGAGCTGCTGTGCGCCAGCGAATCATCCGTGCCTTTTTGGTTGAGGAGCAGAAGATCGCCACCAAGATTTACAAGGCCAAGATGGAAGCTGCCAAGAAATAATAAAACGTTTATTCTGTCTATTCGCTTCTATTCTCTTGTTGCAATCAATAAATTTGTCGACTGTTAATCGTTAATCTAATGCCAAATAGTCAAGGAACTTGTGGTAGCTGTTTGTCTCTGTAGTCCTCTTTGATACCGGCCAATGTGTGTCCCCAGATAGATCGATTGTATCAAAAGCTGTTGACAATTTTATTAATATTTATAGTCGAGCTAATCTGATGAGTAAGCAATTTTTCGAATCTTTTTGGAAACGGGAAATAGGTACTACACCCAATTTTATTGAGTGCTTATTGATAGAAATTTTCCGCAAAAACTTTAATTATGTGACCCTCACTAATTGCCAGCCGCTCAACGTTGAGGACCTATATACTTTCGCAGAATCAATATTTTGGAAATATTTTGTTCGTGTTTTTGAGCTTCTAATGGCTCGTTCACGTAGTTCGAGTTCAGGTTTTCGTCATGATTTTCTTCTTTTAGTCAAAGAGGCAAGTATTTTGATATTTTTTTAAAGTGATAGCACTATCATGTAACCCCAAGATCATAGTGACCACGCCGTCCTACGCCGTCCTAATTTTTTTCATCGCCGTCCTGCATTTTAACAATATTTTTCATTATGGACCGCCTTTTTTTATTTTACAACATATAATCAGTTTTTATTTTTATACTTTATTTTTAGGCGACCGTCCAAGTTTTCTTTCATTTTTATTTCAAAAAAATGGGGCCGTCCTAATTTCACACAAAAATTTTCAAAAAAGTCGGTTGAATTAGGACGGCCTCATTTTTTGAAATGAAAATGAAAGAAAACTTGGACGGTCGCCTAAAAATAAAGTATAAAAATAAAAACTGATTATATGTTGTAAAATAAAAAAAGGCGGTCCATAATGAAAAATATTGTTAAAATGCAGGACGGCGATGAAAAAAATTAGGACGGCGTAGGACGGCGTGGTCACTATGCCCAAGATTCTAGTTTCTATTGACGTATCATTTGCAGAAACTTCCTTGCAAAATATGGTACGAAAAATTGAAAGTATATAACAAATCTGAAAATAATCGGGTTTTTCTAATTTGTTTCATACTTTCAGTTTTTTGTACGAATCATTTGCACAAACTTGCTTGCAAAATGTGGTACAAAAAACTGAAAGTATGAAACAATTTAGAAAAACCCGATTATTTTCTGATTTGTTACATACTTTCAATTTTTCGTACCACATTTTGCAAGCAAGTTTGTGCAAATGATTCGTCAATAGAAACTAGAATCTTGAGGCTACATGATAGTGCTATCACTTTTAAGAAAATTATCAAAATATTTGCCTCTTTGACTAAAAGAAGAGAATCATGACGAAAACCTGAACTCGAACTCGAAGTACGTGAACGAGCCATAAGAGCTCTACCGGTTCTACTGTAATATTTGTTATGTGACGCTCTTTCAATTGTCAAATTATCAGCTACCTGCATCAAACTTCACTGCGACTCTGTGTTTAGCCGATCCACTCATCAAGTCTTCGGCCACAAATATAGCTCCATAAGATCCCGAGGCTATGCTCTGAACTATTTTATACCTGAACACAGAAAAGTTTAAAACTTTTAAGCTTGGTCCTATTACCTCTTATTGATCACCAGGTCAATCTTGTTTTTGATCAAAGTAGCCTGTTCCCATCCAGACACCGCCGTGTTCCAACAATCTATTTCGATCATCGAAGACGGCATTATTTTGATTATAGCTGGTGGAATTGTAGCACTAGATGACGAGGAACATCCTTGCCAGACTCCACTAGGTGGTGCAGAGGAAAATGGCTTGACTTCCAGATTAATGTTGATCGGCTGGGCAATCAGTAATGAAGGGGCTGGTCCACCATATAATTGGTTAGGAGGCAAGGGTGGAGGAGGAAAAGTATAAGGAATGGAGGCAGATTGGCTGGCTGATGCTGTTGTTGATTTACAAATTGAGTATTGATAGTGCCATGACCGGATGATGAGGAAGAAGACGACGCTCTGTATTGCATCGGATGGTACTGCTGCGGTTGAGATGTTTGCATGTTGCAGCTGCCTCTGTTGAACATCGGAGGAGGCGGTATTGCAAAAAGAGGAGGAGCTTCTGAATTTTTGATAAAAGTTTTGGCTAAATTGTAACCCCGCACTCCCCGCTAGATTGCACCCTGCACCGCGTCCATCCGCCCCCCCCCATTGAATTTCGAGAGATCTAGTTAGGGATTCAGTCAAGGCCAACTTGCAAGATGGCCAGTTTGGAGGGATTTTCGTCATCTTTACAAAGTTTGCGAAAAAAACCTTTAAAACCTTTCTTAAAGGGGAGGGGGGGGGATTTTATATACGCATCGCCTTTTGTCGAAAGTTATAGTTCCTCTGGGGGTGTTTTAATTTACTTTTTTAGTAAATTTTTCAACTTTTAGGTCCGAAAATCATCGAGCAATCGATTGCAACCATTTCCAGCACTGCTTTGCTGTCATCAACTGCCTCAATTTTGCGATTTTTGGCAATGACTACCGAAATGAAAGGAAACAAGCCAAAACGATGCGTACTAGGAACTGAGATTTTTTGCGATTTCAATTTGCATTATTATGTACAACAGTATGCTGAAAATGACGGCAAGAAGCAGGGCTACATTTTGAGTGTTAGGTTGCAAATGAGTATGTAAATTAAAATGGGGAAAAACGTCAGTTCCAGGATATTACCGAAAAGTACTGGTATAGTCCTATTGAGGATTTCATCGAATTGCATTTTTTCTATTTTAGCCCTAACTTTTTACCAACTTTTCATCTGTGTGATAGCTCAAATGAAAGCCCAGAAGCTTGGCTACATTTTGACACTGAACTTGTAAATAAAAGGATAATAAAATAAGGTCTGCAGCCAGTGGTAGTCGAACCTGTGACCTAAGGCAATGCGTATATAAAGTTCCCAGTGTATGGCCAGTTAGCGATGGTTTTTTGGTGCTTGTCATTTTTAAATGATGACCATCCAACTTTAGGTCATATCTCAGCAACCACGCGTTATTTAAAAATTCTGTTTTTTGATTCGGATTCCTTAGGAAATTTCAGCTATTGGGTGGCCCAAAAAAACTGTTTTCCACAAAAAGAGTACTTTTATGGCAAAAAATATCAAAAATTTTGAAAAAGACCATCGCTAACTGGCCACTCCCCAAAGTTCCCCCCCCCTTTAAGTTTTTTTTTCGGTTGAATTTTTTATCTGATAGCAGACTTGAATAAAATGCTTCTCGCCTTTTCATTGAAAAGTGTCGTAAAGTTTCTGTTTTTTTCAGGTTTTTTGACTGCGCCCCGGAGTTATTGGCAAACTTTAAATATTGCGTGTGATGTATCTCGAAGGTTGTTTAACACAAAACTTACGGCAATTCCTAGCTGCAAAAGGCATTGGTTGGGGCACATTCGCCGGATGCATTCCATTCGGTAAATAAACGTTCGGTGTATACATAATTCCCGGTCCTAAAAACAGAATTTTGGCTTCAAGCTAAAAAAAGGTATACAACTAACCATGATTTATCGGGGGGATAATCGGTGGCAACGGCGGTAAACCAAATCCCGGTTTCATCAACCTGCTGTTCCACCTCGGCTCACTGCCCGCTTTGGCCGAAATAGCTAGTAAGTTGGTGGATAAAGCAGTGGGCATTTGTGCATGTCCATTGATTCGACTTGTGGAAGCCTCACACTCCACTAAGGTAGTGGAGGACGCCATTGCAATGGTCGCTGAACTAGTATTGTTACTTGATTTTAGGATTGATAAATTAGAAGAAGAGGATAAAAGCAACTTTAGATTTGTTCCAGGAAAGCTCGTTTCAGCCAAAAAACAGACATCTCTTTGAGATAAAAGCTGCAGCAGCACATGTGTGTGTGTGCTTGGACACAACGCCAGCTGGTTCAGTTCATTGAAGGGCTGGAAATTGATAATTGAGATTTGAATGTTACGGTACAAGACTTTTTCTTGGTGTTCTGTTTCAATTGCTTGTGATAAGTAGTAATATTTCAACTTTATTCCCTCGTTTTATTTTCAGCTAATGTCGTCCCTATCATCGTCCAATGGTGGGCCTCAGCAAAGAAGATCATCAACATCATCAAGCAGTTATGGTCAGAGTGTGTGTTCAATGCCCACATCTGTGCTCATGAACGGCGCAGCTAGTGGTCACTTGAATGGTATTACCTATCCTAATGGCACCGATGATCAATCGTCTGCAAATGAACCTGTTGAAAATGGTGGTGTGTCTACTTTAATGCAAATGTCTCCTCCAGCCACCATTGCAAATGGTGGTCTTCCCAACGGCCAATTAAATAGTCCAATAGCTCAGATAAATAGTCTGCAGCCCAACTGCGTATTTATCAATGGAAAATATGTGTCACCGCCAAGGCTAAGAACGGCTCTACTTTATATGGCGCTGGCCCACAAATTCCACAAATAAACGGAAAAAAGATCTTGTTTGGATCGCCTCCGGTAGGTGCTTTTCTCTTTGCTGAAAAATGTTATTTTTTTATTTTCGGGTAAGGTTTTCTAACTTAAAACCAGGGGTCAGATCTCAAAATTTGGCCATTTACTCAAAATGAGGACGTTTTTAGGTATCTTAGCAAAAAATGCTATTTTTTGCAGTGCTTATTAAAGCTAAAAAATGAGATTTTGACATAAAATTTTAAAAAATGACAAAGTTTGGAGTCCCAAACTGAAAACAGAGCTTATAAATAAGTACAGATACCAGCCCTGCTTAAAACACATACATTCAGAAGAACATAAACTCGGCTCCAGTGCTAGTATCACCTCCCCAGGGTCAGCCAATCCAAATCCTAGGTCATTATCCACCAGTCCAGCAAAACTATATTCAACAACCCCAATTTTGTGCACCTACTCAACCTTCAACCTCTAATTCGATAGCAATCAACAATTTCCAAGTACAGTCAGGTGTGTTCAACCCTTATGCCATGACTCAAAAACCGGCTTATGGAGAACCCACTAGACGGTCTGTGGCAGACACTAATAGAATGTTAAGGCAGTCTTCCTCGAGAGCTGCTTCGCCTTGTTACAGCTCCTCATCGTCTTCCTACACAACATCTCCTTCCAAATACACCTTGCATGATATGGAATTGGGTTATAAGAAAGCTCCAGTCGTATTTGCTACTGATAATACTCCTATGACACTCTTCTTCACCAAAACATATTGTTTTAGCAATCACTTCCCTGTGAAAAGCTGGTTATTGATGGTGAGAATTTGTATTTAAAGAGACAGCAAGAAATAATAAAAATAAAATGTTTTTTAGGAATCAAGTATTTGTGCACAGAACAGTACTATATGTACTACAAAGCACATCTGTTTGGGGACATGAACGGCGCTCTAGCAATAATGAGCACCACAGACCCTAAACTCATGAAAAGAATAGGAGGTGCTGTGCTCAATTTCGACCAAGACCAGTGGTTTTCGGTCTCCATACAGGTGAAATACTTATTTTAAAGCCTATTACACAGAATTTTTTTTATTATGTCTATACAGTTAAATTTTGATTTAACGACCCCACCTCAAGTTCATTCCCACCTAGGGTCCGACACTTTTTTTAAGCTGATTTTAAAAGGGGTAAAACGGAATTTTGCAGCTAATTCTCGTAATTTTACAGCTAATTCTCGTAATTTTGCAGCAAATCCTTGTAATCTTGCAGCAAATATTAGTGAATTTTGCGGGAATTTGAATTTCCTAGTCAAAAGATGACTTGGATCGCTCAGAATCCCAGCCCGGAGTGGTCAGAAGCCCCTGAAAGTTGGTTTTTTTGGGGTTTACTAAAGGGGGGGGGGTAAACTTTTTGCGAAAATTCGATCGAGCGGATCAGAATTCCGGTCCGATCGGCTTAATCGCTCAGAATTTCAGGTTTATGACGGTTTGGAGTGGTTCAGGGCGGAATTCTGAGCGATTAAGCCGATCGGACCGGAATTCTGATCCGCTCGTTCGAATTTTCGCAAAAAGTTTACCCCCCCCCACCTTTAGTAAACCCCAAAAAACCAACTTTCAGGGGCTTCTGACCACTCCGGGCTGGGATTCTGAGCGATCCAAGTCATCTTTTGACTAGGAAATTCGAATTCCCGCAAAATTCACTAATATTTGCTGCAAGATTACAAGGATTTGCTGCAAAATTACGAGAATTAGCTGCAAAATTACGAGAATTAGCTGCAAAATTCCGTTTTACCCTTTTAAAAGTGCTTTGTCAGTTCTGTTTCCACAGTCTGGTCGCAAGTATCGCAAGGATTTCGATTTTGCCGATCGTTTTTCAAAAACCTAAAGTTTTTGCTTTTAAAAAAGCAAAACCTCGATTTAACGACTCTCAAATTTATGAAAGGGGATTTTTTCATTTTGGTTTTTAAAAAGCGAAAACTTTAGTTTTTAGATAAACGATCGGCAAAATCGGAATCCTTGCGATATTTGCGACCAACTGAGAAAACAGAACTGACAAAGCGATTTCGAAAGCAGCATTAAAAAAGTGTCGGACACTAGGTGGGAACGAACTTGAGAAGGGGGGGGGTCCTTAAATTGAGGTTTGACTGTATTTCTTAACAATCTATCTCAATATATATTCAGGTCATGGTGATTGCCTGTCAACGAAAATATGAACAGAATCCTGATCTGAGAAGGCAGTTGTTCAGCACCGCAGACACTCTTTTAGTAGAAGCAAGTCCTTCAGATGACCGCTGGGGCATAGGTTTGCCCATGGACTCCATGTTAGTTAGGGACAAGAGGAGTTGGCCGGGTCACAACATCATGGGTAGACTGCTTACAATGCTTAGGGATAGGTTGCTACAAAGACCTGAATTTGCTGCCGAAAGGAAAGAATTGTTACAAGGCTGCCAGTTTGGAGAATTCAGACCACCAAAACAAAATATATAGATGGTGCTATTGTTGTTAGATATTTCGAATTCACTCGCCAAACCTGTGCTTAATCATCTAAAACCTTATTTAATGAAGACGACTGGTCATTAATAACATTTTGAAATTTTTTCATAGTTCCATTTAAATTACTGCCTGCCGTATTTACTTCTTCGAGGAACGTCAAAAATAATAAAATAATCGGAGATCATTGAAATCGCTTAAGCATCTAATTACGGATCTTCACTTTGCTTTTTGATGACTTTTGTGGTGACTGAATTAAAGCTCTAAGGTGGTGGAGTGAACCCAAGGGAAGTTGGAGATTTCCGAAATCTGGGGCCTACAATCTCGGAAATCGACCGCGGAAAAGCCTTATATTTCAACATTTTAAGGGAGTTGATCTTTTTGACCCATCCGTTAAATAGAAAAATATGGTACAGTTGAACCTCGATTATCTGGCACTCCATTTCTCTGGCACCCTCGGTTATCCGGCACCTTGAATATACTTCATTTGGTTGAGACCGGATTATTCTCTGTCAACTGACACTCCAGTCATTCGGCAGCTTGTTTATCAGATACCCTGAGGTCGGTTCCCAGGGTGCCGGATAAGCGAAGTTCAACTGTATTCTAGTAATATATCTGTACATAAAACTGAATAATTCCACTAAAATATCCATTAAATTAGTTAAGTGGGTCGAAGAATGTCAGATTCGTCTCTGGGTAATGCTTTTAAATAAAGATCTCAAAATCATACACTAATATCGTAATTTTCATCTTATTTTTATAAAGTTGTTTGTTTTTGTAAGCAAAATAAGTAAAATTTTTATTATTTTCTTGTTTTATTGCTTTTTTAAATAAATAATTGTAATGAAAAGCCTTGTTTGACTTTTTGAAAATATGGCAAATGCACTTATTAACTTGTTGACAAAAATCTATTGTCTCAAGAAAGATAGAAATTGAAGTTCGGATTGGTGCAAAACTGGTCAGCTGGCCCTAATCTAGATATGTTCTGGCCAGAACCACAACAATTAGTTGTTTTTAGATGGTCTTCGGTAACAGTACTATTTTCTATAAAGTAGGAAACATAGCAAGGTGGCACAAAGTGAGTGTATGAAATTTGACGGATAGCTGAGAAAGTTGCCGCTAATCCTCCAATCAAGCCAAACACTGTAAAAAATAAAATGTCTTTATTCCATTAATGAAAATTGCTACCTATAAGACAGATACAAATGATAAGAGTCGGCTTTTCAGTAGTTTTCAGCACTCTAATTTAATAAAGCATCAATTTTTTTGCTTGAGCCAGAGAACAAAAAGTATTTTGTAAAGGTTCAAAACATAAACTCAATAAACTGTTAAAACTAGATTAGGGCCTTCTATTAATACTTATTTTCTAAAAACGTAAATTCGTTTTACTTTTTTTTCGATACAAATCCAAAGAATATTTCTTTTCCTAAATACATTTTTAAACCGGCGTGCTGAATGAATTTTTTAAAAATATCGTATAAATAAAAATCAAATTTTTTATTTGCATACCAAATTTCATATGCTCGAAGATTTGGTTGAATTTACCTGCACTTCAGAACTTAATTATCGTGACCCCTACTAGATCAAAAAAACAGAGGAACTAATGCTTTTTTTTCCTTGCATAATCATATGACCATTCAAAATTCTTGTTTTTAGAATTTGTTTAAGCCTAAGCCAATGTTCATTTTAGTCTATTCTCAAATTTTCTATGCGCACAACAGTAATTAAAATTTTGAATTGGCACAAATATTTTGCTGAGAAGCTTTTTATAAAAAATAGAGAAACAAGCCCAAAAGATTATAAGCTTGTTTTTAAAAAGTATAGAAATTCATTACATTTTCAAAGTAGGCCAATCTCCTTGACTTTTTTGAGCTTTGTGTGCGGTAGACTTGCAGCTAGCCATCTTCTGTTCGGCCCTCAAGTATAAATAAAAATACTAGGAAAAACTAGTGAAGTTAGTGCAATGGTTGAGCCACCAATCAAATCCATAAGAGCACCAAAATTAGGCACTGTCTCTGCAAAAAATAAGGCTCCCGCCATCATTCCGCCACGGATCAATACTCTTTTGGCACAAAAATCTAAAAAACATCATTAAGAATCTGTTTGAGCATTTTTTTTATTACGATGTGGAATGTCGAACAATTCTTCAGCTTCTTGGTTTAATGGGCTAAAAATTCAGAAGTTGCAGTTACTGATCACGTCGAAGATATAACATAGTCGAACGAGGTGGTCACTAAATCGAATTATCCTTTTTTGAAAATCCTGCTTTTCGACTAGACAAATGGGTCTAAATGAGTGCTGTAAATTTCGTATTTTCGGCACCGCACCGAAAAATTTTCAGCTTGGGCACCGACGGTGCCAGGGCCACACCGGAAATTTTTTGTGTATGTTAAATAAGTTATCAATGAAATTTCAATTTTTTATAATGTAGCTGCAAATATAAACAATGTTTTCAATTTCAATATTATGGTGCTGTTTTAATGCAAAATGGACCTTAAATAGCCCTATGCCGGACATGATACATGCTACTTGCCGGCGCGGCACCGGTTCGGCACCAACCTCTGAAATTATGTTACGGGCACCGCACCATTCATCAACCTATGAGATTTTAGCGCCGGGGTGCCGGTGCGCCCATTGACGTACCCGTGCCATTTACAGCATTAGTCTAAATTGAAGCGATCATTAAATAAGGGCTTACTAAATCCAGGTTTCTGTAATATCAAAAAGCCGAGTTCAACAATGGATTTTCAAATAGAAAGTCAGAATTTGTATGATTTTTTAATAATTAACCCGTAAAGAAACGGTTTTTTTTCACCTGCTGATTTTTAAGCGGCAAAAAAGATATTTAAACGGCAAAAAATATTTTTCAAATGCTTTTCCATGTTTCTTTCATATAACTCGGTGAATCAGAGCAGTCTTTACAATGCATAATAGCTAAAAATTACCTGAAAATAATACATAAAGTAAGCAAACAATGAAGAGTGATGAGAATATTGACAGTTTGTTGGATCCAAACACTTTGCAGTGAATTAATAATGGAATCTCTCAAAGAGTCACCATATGCAAAATAGCCCATTAGAGAGACTGGAGTGTACATTAGGGCTACGGCTAAATAAGACAATTTATAATTGATGTCATTTACTATCTAAAAATATTCACTGATAAAAGCCAAAACTGAGGATTTAGTGAATTCATGAGGTCTGCGCATATCGTGTTGAATTGTTGGAAATGAGGCATGCCCTCCATACACAAATATAAAAGTGCCTAAGGCCAGGAAGAAATTGGCGAAACTGGCTGGTGCAGCCTGATTTTCTACTTTACAATACTCATAATCCATTCCAGCTCCCAGAATGATTAGTATAACTGCTAGAGAAGTTGTAAACATAGCCATAATTACAGCTCCCTAAATAAAAATGCGCTTTAGGAAGTCTTACCAGACCATAGCACTTGTTTGGGGTGCGGCATTCTAGTGATGTTAAAAATGTACTGTATTTCCTCTAATAGTAGCCCACCCTCCAATAGTAACCCCCCCCCTAGGAGGGGGGTTGAAAAATAGTAGCCCATGGGCTGCTATTAGAGGAAATACGGTATCTGGGGTACTTACCAAAAATCTTTAGGTGACTTCAGCAAGACTATTGGCAGTATAAGTAGTGCCAAAACAATAGCTATGATGCAATAGCTGAGGTTGATGTTGAAGAAAACCTGCGTTTAATCTTGAAAATTAAAAAAATTAGGTTTGATCAGACCTTCAGAAAGTCGTGTATATTCTTGGAAGAGAGCACAAGAAAAACGACAGCTATCCCAAACATGGTTATGTTTATTGTAAAAGAGACTGCAGATCTAGAAATGTTTGCATAAGGCTGTAACTAATTTCACCCTTCAAATTACTGATTTACCCCACCAAATTATTGATTTACTCCTCCAAATTTGAATTTTTATTCCACCAACTTTGAATTTTTAGTCAAATACTGCAGTAAATTTTGCGGGGATTCGAGTTTTATAGTCAATGATCGCTCAGAATACCACCCGGAGTGGCCATAAGACCCTGAAAGTTTTTTTGGGGTTTACATAAGCGGGGAGGTAAAAATAATTAGTAATTTAATGGGGTAAAACAACTTGAGCCGTTTGCATAATACTACCGGTAAGCCTTATGACATTGGATAATTTTTGTCGTAATTTTCAGTGCCTTTTAAAAGCAAAACCTCATTCTAGGCCCCAAAGCTCTGTAGCCGATTTCGGGGTAAGGCTTTCGACAATGGGAACCGGTATATTCCTCTGGCCATCTTTGCTGTAAAATAACCCAACATTTTCCAAGTATATGTGATGTATAGGTGAACACAAAAAACATCACAACAGATAGGAGCATGCCTGTCCAGAAGCCCACTCTAACCATAGCTGTGGGTAGAGCTACTAATCCTCCGCCTTAACCATTTTGGTGAAAAAGACTGAAAATCCTGCAAAAAATACCTGCTTGAACGCCTACAACGAACATACCAGTGACAAACCAGCCTAGACCTTTTTCATTCTCATATTTAGCCTTGTCTTTTCATGGTCAACTACTGAAGATTTCTTCCTGGTGGCCATATCGTCTAATGGAATATCCTTGTACTCCGACGAAGATCCATTTTCGGCCCAGGAATTGTGGTTCAAAACACTGGGGCCTGGTGGAGAGGTGAATGTGACTTGGGAAGAAAATGGCATTTTTTGATTAATATTTATTATATTGGATTAAAAATTTGGTTAAAAAATTATGTGAAAAACAATTCTGTTCTGTTTTTCAAAAGATGAGAGAAAGTCAATAAAGTGGCGAAAAAGGGATGATAGATTGGATTTTCCACACCATTTAACCTTTTTTTGACATGTTTCTCTTGTGAAATCAGGAAAAAGTGTGAAAAGAGTGTTTTGTTGTTAAGAGATTGTGGAAACCACAGAAGGCAATCAATCAACACTCAAATCAATAAAAGTTCATGTTAAAAACATGAAAAATGGGCTGATTAAGATACACACTGTTTTAAATCCCGATACGAATCATTGACACCAACTCTCCTTTCTAAATTTTTCTGGAGCAAAAATTTTTTTTTGAAAAGTGTTCAAAATCTACATTTTTTCACCAAAAATTCATTTTTTTTCAGTGCCAGTGCCTGCCGAAGGCAGACAGGTGTGTATAAAGGGTCAGCCTTGGCCCCTAAACTCTAATGCGAGCACTGAATTGTTCGGGAACCCTTAAAAGGAACCCTTAAAGCCTCCGGGGGCGTAGGGGCTTGGGGCTTAGGGTTGAGCTCCACGACACAAGCGCACCCTGGAAAGAATTTTAGCGAACAGCAGCATGTTGGATCCAGTCCCAGGGCCTTTATATAAGTCAGCATGTGGGTTGTTATGGTGTTGCACAGTTTTCATCGTTTTTGAAAAATTGAACCATGAACCCACCCTGTGGTTTTGGTCGATTTCGGTCAAAATTTTTTTTCGCACATGTCTTTCCGCCACCGGAAAACATGTTTTTCGTACTAATTACGACCTGAAACGTTCGAATTAGGGGTCAAAACTTACTTTTGGGAACATGTGGTATACCATAATCCTGCCATTTTTTTTGAAAAATTGTGGCTCTCTTCCTGGTTGAGGCTGTCATCCTTCGCTCCGGCCTTAGGTATCTTCTTTCTTTTTTTGCTTTTTCAGACATCGGTTCAGCTACCGGATAAAATTTTCGATTTTTTTTCTGGGTTCCTACAACCTCGGTTATCACCAGCTCAGTTAACCGCCACCCCACATTTGCTCTATTTGGCTGAGATTGGCTTATTTTCTGTCATTTTACTCTTCAGTCAACGTCTCCCTCGGTTCTCCGCCACCCTGAAGTCAGCCCCTATAGTAGCGGTTAAACGAAGTTTAATTGTAATTTCAACAAACATTTTTGTCATTTTAGCCGCAACAAATATATTTAATCTTTATTTTTTAATTGTAATATTAAAAAGTAAAATGATCTTTGTTTGGCGTTTTAAATTGGGCAGTCCTGTTTAGTGAATGCAATCTCTAGTCTCTCCTGAAAATTGACCAGAAAGTTCAATGGTTCCAGCGTCGTAGGGTTGCTTGGCAGTGGGTCCGTCATTGACGTACTTGCTAGGGATGCCGATGCTAACTCTTCTCTGGCATGGCTAAACCAAATAGAATCAGTTTAAGTAATGCATTTGAATAATAAAATATTGTTCGTACCTTGATCCCGTCATTGCCTAAATAGATTTTCAATAGAATAATTCAAAATAATTTTTGCTTTCCAATAATATACAAAAAGCTTACAATCGTGGAAAAAGTAGACTTTGGGGTCAATGCTGAAATTCATAATTGTACAATCACATATTAGCACAAAGTTAAAAAGCCTTACGTGCTCATTTCCCGAGTTGATCCTGAAAGCGAGAATGTGCCGTCGGCTGAAGTCTTTGTCTGTGCCATTTTGTCATCCATGCTTACAACTAAATAATTTTCAGTTCTAGTCAAGAAGGAGCGGCTCTCTTTTGCCTTGGTAGTCCTGTTGTTTTTTTCGTGAAATTTTTCGTGAAATTTTTCGTCTAATATATTATTTAACCGATGTTTGTATTTTTTACAAAGAAACTGCAGGCAAGCCTAGTTTTACACTTTATATTAAGATCGCTGAATTAGGATCGCTAGAAATCAAAAAGATAGAATACAGTTGCCACCAGTGATGTGCTCTCGAAAATTTCGGCTGTTGCTCTGGCTCTTTGCTCCTACCTCCAAAATTTTGGCTCCTGCTCTGGCTCTTGCCTCCTGCCTCCATAATTTTGGCTCCTGCTCTGGCTCTTAACTCGGAGCAGGAGCGCTCGGAGCCAAGAGCGGAGCTGCGCACATCACTGGTAGCCACTCGATTTAACGACACCCCAAAAGTTCATTCCCGTCTAGGGTCCGACTCTTTTTTGAGCCCGATTTTCGAAAAATTTTGACCGTTTTCTTTTGACAGTCTGGTCGCAAATATCGCAAGGATTCCGATTTTGGAGATCGTTTTTCAGAATCATAAAATTTTTCTCTCCAAAAATCCAAATCTCGATTTGGATTTAGTTTAACTTGATTTGACTTTATTTAATTTAGACTCACTTTTATCAAAAATGCTGTCGTTAAATCGAGATGCATAGGTGAAGTCTTGGCTTAGGCTTACGTAAAGGAAAGACTCAGAAAGGTTTTTATCACTTTTTTGTCATTAGGGAAACACATTAAAGTCCATTCTAACATATGCTGACCTACCTTTGCCTAATCCTGGGTTAAGACTTAACATAGACCCCCACCCGAAGTAAATTAGTGCCGATCAAATTACTTTGTAACATTAACAAAATGTTACAAGAAAAAGTCTTACACCGATCTTTGTCGTAGAGCTTGACCAGAATATTGGCTGCGGGCTTGCCATCACAGGTTAATTTGCCTTTGACAGCAGCACTTTGCTTGGTCCTAACCCCAGCTCCATGTCCAAACTAAAGGCGAATATCAGGAGAAAAGATGCGACAAGAACAAATTTCATGATAGATTTAGTTGAAGCAGAATTAAAGGAAACTAACTTTTTCGGGTCAGCAAGCTTGCTTTAAATAGCTATTCTTGACTAACAAGCCTCCCAGTGATATGGATAAACACATTTATATAAACCAAACATTAATTGGATAAATATATCGGTGTCTTTTACTAGTAAAAGTCAGTAATTAACTAGCATTAGTAGTAAACAACAAAATAACAGGTGTCAATAGAAATGCCTACATCAATTTGTTTTTTTTTCAATGATAATATGAGACCAATCTCGTTGAGAATCTCAATGAGATCAACCAGAACATTTGCTAATGTCGATCTATGTAAACTTTATAAGCAACAAATTTGGTCTCAAAAATTCTCAATCACTGGGTCAAAAAGTGATCTTAGCCTATCACTGTTTTTTTAAAGATTAAAGCTGCTAATTGAACTCTTTATATTTATGTAGATGTACAGGGTGTCTATCCTTCTTTTGAACTAATTCTGCCTATTTAAAGGACCATGGTTTTTGCGCGCAGCGGTTGTCCCCCGCCAATTTAAATTTTTTTCTAATAATTCAACTTCTGTACGGATTTTTCAGCTTGGTTTCTAACAAAACAAGGCCTAGAATTCAATTTTAGGTATAGTTTTGATAGAAACGAAGTTGCAAAATCCTTGCACAAGTTAAATGATTAGGAAAAAATTTTGAGTTGGCGGGGGACAATCGGTGCTCGCAAAAACCGTGGTCCTTTAACCAGGGTCGCCATCTCGGATTTGCAAAAAAAGGCATGAGCTTTTAAAAAAAGGCATTTTATTCAAAATTTTCTCAAAAAAGGAAGATTGAACAAATGCCTTTTTTCTTCCTCCTCCCTTTCTTCGCACCCCTCCCAAAAGTAATTGCCTTGGTCCCTTCTGTTTCTTTTTGCAATTTTTTCCTTTTTCAAGTCCGAAAAACCGTTTATTCACACTTTCTTAATAACTAGTGTGCATTAATAACTTTTTTATCAATCCTTTTGCATTTCAAACAAACATAAAAATTCTGTCTAATTATAGACCCCCTTCGACTTTGAAGGTCTGTATCTCGGAGCAAGTGTTCTTTGCGTTTTTAGCTTCCACGAGCTCTACCGATTCCACTTTTTCGATTTCTGATTTTCACCCAAAAATCTCCAAATCTACCACAAGTTTCCCGATTTTCGGGAGGCTCAAAAATTATAGATCGGGTTTATAATTAGAAAAAATACGACAGTTTAAGTTAAATTTTTCCAGTGGAGCGTCTAAAAATAAAAAATCTCTTAATCTTTAAAATTCTAAAAAAAAAGTTATGTAAATGATGAGTTTGAGATAATTTTAAATCTTTTATTCGCAGACTACAAATATATAGAAGACTCAAAAATAACATAATTAACAAAAACAAATAAATAAATATTTTGTGCGCGACCATTAATCTCCTTTCATTAATCTTTCAAGTTGCGAACATGATGTAAGCATCACTAACTAAAAAAAATTTGAAAATTACTATTTTGGTAAATAAACACTAAAATACATTTTTGTCAGAAATCTTTTTTACTGAGAATTTTTTTAAACAAAATACTTACCGTCAACATCTTGAGGAACTCCAATCTCCTCCAAATACATCGAATACTGTTTTTGACTTCCATGTAGCAATTCAAAGACTCTTGCGTCTTCGCCAATGGAATTAGAAAGTTGGTCTGAATGCGCTGAAAAAAGAAGATACTCATACTTTTTGCTTTGTCATTTTTAGTAATAACTTACAATAATAGTTTCGCATATATCCCTGATTTCACATCCAACCTTCTGTCTCTCTTTTAACAATTCTTCTGATTCTTCAAACTCAGAATCCTCAACACTTGGGCCTTTGTGCTGTCCACAAAGACTTCTCCAGCTGAACATATGGGGATCAATCAGGTGTTTGTAGGCAGCGAGTAATAATCTTCGCTGTTCAGCGCTCAAATCTTTCTTTTGAGCATTGCAGAGTTTGATTACTTTCTTCATTGACTGGGCCATATCCTCCCATCTTTGGGCCTGAAAATTATTTAAGTAAAAGTTAATTTTTTTGATTCAAAATTTACCTGTTCACAAACTCTAGCCAGCTCGAAAAATTTCTTCTCTTGGTCGATACTCTTGATGACTCTATGTTGTTCAACTCTTTTCCACCAGTTATGCCAAATATTGTGTTCATTGGAGAGGGTCTGTCAAATGAAGTACTCATTTTTGAGGTTTGAGAATAACTATTTATTTTTTTAAGACTGAGAAAGAAGTTGAAATATATTCAATTTTTAGTAAGCTTATATACGAAAAGATGTGAGTCAACCTCTGAGCTTGTTCAAATAAACATGTGTGGTACCAGAAAACATTGAGCTCAAACAAGGAAGTCAAAATGGTTTGGAATAGAAGGAGGTATAAATTTGTTGACTTTTTAGCTTACCTGTATATGCACCCACAAAAAAGTGAAATTTTGTTCAAACAAAGAATTAGTAAGTGCATTTTGAGAGCGAGTTGGCTTAAGATTTTAGTTCCCTGATTATACAATTTGAAATTTGCTTTGGCTACTTTGAAAAATCAAGCATCTCCAGATTGGCTAACCGTGGCTTATCTATCTTTAGTTTGGCCCTGTGTGACAATGGGGGGGGGGTAGGTTTTTTGGTCCCACCTGATGTTTTTTTTGGGATTGTTCAGGATTAGACCAAGGTAGGCCAGCGCATGTTAGGACGGACTCAAACATATTTCAGACTCATCTTTGAGTCCGTCTTACAAACGCTGTCCAACCCTTGCCCAAGCCTGAAAAATCACAAAATCAACAACAGTGGGACCAAGGCAACAAACCCCCAGTCATTCTGCCCTGAGTCTTGTACTCATACCCATTCAGCCCCCGTCCAAAGCTCTTTATAAAAATTAAGTTAATGTCAAACCCAAATTACGTGGATAAAGTGTAAATTTATAAGTTTAAATTTATAAGAAAAGTATAAAGAAGGGCGATAAGTTTCTGTATTGAGCAGTTGTATTACCAAAATAAAACTACCGTATTTTCTCTAATTGTGCCCCCGGGCGGAATTTTTCGACCTTTCCCAGAGGGGACCGAATTAGAGACGGGGCATAACTAGAGACGGGGCAGAATTTTCCAATTCTTCCGGCTTGACGCAAAAAATACGAGACAGCACAAAATTTTTACTGAATAGATCCAAACACAAACAATTTTCATTGACAATCTTAACATTAAAATAATCTCCAAGGCCAAATTCATCAAAAAATCAATAACATTGGCGCATCTTTCAGTTTTTATTGCTGTTTTTTTAAACTTTCGCTAGAGTTAGGAATAATGGTAGTGCTAATTGTATAGTTATTTTGAAAACAAATATATGGAAACTACATTGCGCCAACTTGGCTAGACTTAATTTTGACACTGAAAATAATTTGCGTGTGAAAATTCAGGCAATAAAACAATCCAACTGAAAACTCGTAGTTGCTCGCCAGTTTGTGATTCATCCTTACATTCCCATTCCACACGAGTACTAACATGATTTTACACCTCTTCTACAATTTTCAAAAAAATGTAACCATCAGATTGTGCTGTCAGCATCGCTGTTACGCGAATTACTCTTAATGGGTTAAGGGTTTGGAAAGAATACTCAAGAAATCAAGAACGTTCAAAATTCTTACAAACAGTCTATTTGCGACCATTTTGCGATATTTTCAGCATTAAATTGTTTGGAGATGGGGGAGGGGGGCGGAATTAGAGAGGGGGCGGAATTTTCAACTCAGCCTTTAGAGGGGGCGGAATCAGAGACGGGGGCATAATTGGAGATGGGGGCGGAATTAGACAAAATACGGTACTTACGTACAAGGTTTTCATATGAACTAGACTTATCTATCCTTAGTTTGTTTTGGACGTAATTTTAATGCTATTTTAAAAACTCAAGTTTCTGTGTTGTTATTTCAATGTTGTTTTTTTAAACAAATTGAATTATTTTTCGAACATGTGGGGTTTTTTTACAATGAGCACCTCAATTAGTATTGTTATTTTAGATTGCGCTTTTTAAGTTGTCAATTTATTTTGTAGTTTCCGCTTTATTTTCGCTAGCTTACACAAATAAAAATGTTCTATTTAGCTTCCTTGTGTCTTAACCCTGATTTCTAGATTTTTGACTTAAACTTGTGATGATGAATAAAAGAACTGACTAAGCTGTCTGGGTCATAAAAATACAAATAAAAAAGATGTACTTTCTTTGTTGACATATTTCATTACAAAAAGCAAATAAACGACTGCTTTTTATTTATAAACAATACGAAGATTCAGGTGCTTACCGTATTTTCTTTAATAGCTCACCCGGGTGAGTTATTTTTCAGCCCTTGAAAATCGAAACATTTTGAAGTCGATCTTGAGATTTTTGGGTGCACAACCAAATTTAAAAAGTGGAATGGATAGAGCTCGTGGGAGTTAAGAAAACGCAATAAACAAGGATCTGAAATATTTTCTCAGGGCTGAGATATATGTTGTCAAAGTAGAGGGGGGTGAGTTAATAAAGACGGGTGAGCTATTAGAGAAAGTACGGTAGGTTCGTTGTTTGATTTGTGTGGTAAATAAAAAGTAAAATATGAAACTTTATTACCGGCCTCTTTATTAATTATGACTTTAAAAATGTACTTCCAGCTTCGATTAAGTTAACATGAACACACTGTTGCACCATGTAACCCGTCCCAAACACATTCTTTATTTCTCACTTTTGAAAGGCGAAGGATGGTTTCGTCCCGTTGACTATTTTTGGTCATTCCGAGTCAGGATGACCATCCATTCATCTTGACTCATGATGAGATTTACCGAGTTAACTGTGGAATTTCTTGTATATTACTCGAGAAATTCTACAGTTAACTCGGTGAGTCTCTTCCTGAGTCAGAATGACAGAATAACTAAGAAGAATGACTAAGAACAGTCAACGGGACAAAAACATTCTTGGCCCGTCAAAAATCAAAATAAAAAAGTATGTTTAGAGGCGAGTAATATGTATAAAGTTTTCAATTTTAAGTTAGCATTTTCAAAATCGAAAGTTAAAAAACTGAATTCAACTTGAAGAATGGCCTTTTATACAGATATTTACATAATTTTTTTTTATTTCAAATGTCCATGGAAGACCTCAACCTGGATGTTTTAGGCAAGGACCTGAAACTAAAACAATTAAACCACAAACTAGTCAAATAAGAAAAACTTACTTGTTGTAAACATAACAGATGATTGCCTTATGTTTTTAGGATCTGTTGCCGCCCAGCTGACCACACTACTATCGTTAAACATTTTTAATTTGCTTATCCTTAAAAGACGCTTGAAAGCACGGCGAAATTCGGATGATCGCCAAAAGTAAATTATTGAATTGCTGCATGCATTTATAATTACTGGCCATACTAACCATATTTCCAACACTTTTTGCGCAGGTGTATTTAGCAGGAAAAACTGAAAGATTGCAAAACAATGACAACAAAAAACAAATTCTTTCTTATAAGTTTTTAAAACAGATCTCATCGTTACACAGGTGCATCCATGTATTTCTCAGTTTTAGTAATACTTTTCTATGTTTATAATGTTGAAATGTCGGTGTTTTCATTTTTCGAAAAAACAATGATGATTTTCTATATAAATCTTTTATATTAATTAATGGTGTTTCCTAAAAAGACAGACCAGTAGATTAAAACTAAAAAAGAGGGGACATGCAGTGCATTTTTTGCACAATTTTTCATGTTTTTGATATTGGACCAAAAGTAAATTGAACTTGACCCCCACCAGTCCATTTAGCTTAGGCCACCAAGGCAAACTTTTTGGCTCCGTATACGTATACGCTGGCCTATCCTTGCCTAAGCCTTAGCCTGATTTACCGAAATCAGCTTGGGCCGAGGAAAAATGGTGAAATGTGTAAATAAACACTTTTTGATACTTTTGGAAAAAATTGTAAACAAAAACCAACAGGGGGGCTAAGGCGATTTTTTTCGCTGGACACCCAACACATATAGAGCCCATTTGTTTAATGATTAAAAAGTGTCAAGAGATGTTTTTTCGGGATTTAGGGTAAAAAGTAGTGCGATTTACTGGTGGGGATTAAGTTCAATAGGGTTGAGTTCAAGTGCTCTGGAGCAAAAAAATTGCAGAGATTTCACAAGTATTCTAAAGAGGGTAACAATGATCGATAAAATGATATTATTTTTTTTCTGCAAATCAAATCTTAGATACAAGTAACCCGAAAGCGACTCTGGATACATAAAAAGGTATTCGTACCAGAGTTTAAAAGAAATAGTGGGATATATCAATTTTTGGTACTCTTCTTAATAAAAAAATTTATTATGATAAATACATTAAAATATTAACTTGTAGGCCAAACCTACAGTGATTAGCATCATGATCAAAAAAGTAGATGCCCATGTAGCGCAATAAGCAATCATTACAACTGCCAAAGTTCGAAACACTTTATTGGCCACCAACATCGTTCTATCACATCCTGTGGAACCTAAGAGCAAAAACATCTAGAAAATTTAAAATGGTCAAAGGGTGCTTTTTTACTTCTGATTTTCCAAAAAGAGAATTGAGCCGACGTGTACAGTATAATTACGATAATAGAAATGACTACTTGTGAAAGTGTCCATATGGTTCTGGAGCCAGTGGAATAAGCTGTAGGAGGCATGCAGACAGGAACCTAAACATTTAAGCTTTTTTGTTTAAATTGTCCAAAAAAATCTTTTGGTCGTTTTTATAGAAAACAAGGTTGGGCATTGCTTTTATTACCAGAGAAAAGTTATTTGTTTTTTCGGACTCCAATTCTGAGCGATTTAACTCATTAACCCGTTACACAAGGTTGACTTCCCATTATTAGACCCCCCAAAAACCAAATGTTTTTTGCTTTTGGACATTCTTAGGCGGAATTCTGACCAGCTGAACTTATTTTTGACTGCAAAACTTCGACTTAAAATGCCAAATTGTTCTAGGTCATTTTTTTCATCTTTGTATTTTTCATAAAAGGTGACATTGTCGTTGGCGTCATTAGTAAAAATGCTTATTGAATTCCAACGACAACACCAGCGAAAAAGAGCCATGAAAAAATAAAAGTTGTGCCTTTAGCCAAATGTCTTTTTTTTTGAATAATTTTCACTTCCGAGGCTATGACTATGACGATTTTTTGAACTAAATTAAAGCCCTAAATTGTTATATTTACATGTATTTGTGATGATGTTGACAAATACCCAAAAGTTGTCATTAAAAGAGCATATATATGGGTGGAAGTGTCATGCCTACCAAATAGCGTCTGGCATTCCATCTTCTGTATCTAAAAATACTGGATGTACTGCATTTTGACCTTTTCCTGAACCATTATTTAACAAATTTTGAATACATATTTTGTAAACTTTACACCAATTATATTGGTGAAAAGCTCGTTATTATTTGTAGCTCAAAAATATTAAACGGAAAATCAAAAAGGTCATAACACCAAATACATTTTTATTGATGAAAAACAGAACAAAGTAAAACTTTTATTCTAGATTGCATTTTTTTCACTTTTTTTACCTAGTGGGCAAGGAAATTGCAAAATATCGATCCAGTGCTAATGATAAAGTCAATCCTGCCTGAACATTCATAGCATATAGTCCATAAATACCGCGTAGAAAGCATTGAGAATTAGACATGTTGTACAGCTCGATAAATATGAATATTCTACAACGTTTTCGCATAAACGAAGCCAAAGCAGTAAATTACCTTAAACTAGAGTAGTAGAAGCAGACGACCATGTCTACAAGTGCCAAATAAGCGATTAGAAAGTAGCACCGAGAATGCAGCTCTTTAGTTGTCCATATAGCTAATAAAATCAAAGAATTGCCGAAAATGCCAAATAAAGTGACTACAAAAGTGGAAATAGCCACAGGAAGAGGATAGCTGATGGTTGTAAGGGAAATATTTCGCGGCTCCATTTCAATAATTGTTTAGTCACTCTAATTTTTATTCTTACAATGAAACCAAAAAACCCGTCGGTTAAGTTGGAAATTAAAAACTTCACTAAAAACATATATGACCGCACTACCTTGTGCCACCTGCTTTTAATTGTTTTTCTATTTTTATAGAGGAATTATATAAAAGCTAGAAACACAAATGTTCGCCAAAAAATATTTAAATAGACGAGTAAAGTACATAAAATGGTTCTTCTGGGTTATCGGCACATCACCCATTTATCGCTGTTTTTAAAAAACAAAAATCTGCTTGTTCTTCAGGTTTGAAATATCTAGGTTGTGTAATAAGCAACAGTAAGAAAATTTTGCAAAATCTGCTTAAAACATTTAAAGAATTTAAGATTTCAAAAAAAATTGAACTAAAAGGACAAATTTTGAAGTTTTGTTTTGACTTGGATCCCATTAAAGGGTAGGTCTAACAAGGGAAGGTCGCGACCTGTAAAATTCGATACAAAATTCTGAATATGCTATCTTGTGGAGCATAGTCGATTTACTATATAGAATTTCAATTTTTGGCAAACAGAAAAAAAAATTCGAGTTAGAGGCTTGAGAAACATCGAAAATAGGCTAAAAATTGCCTTGGTCCCCCTAAGGATTTTCAAAAGCATATTTTCTACAGTCAAGTCTATATATAGTAGACTCCCAAAAGGTTTGATCCCTAGCTAGGTCCGACACTTTTTTCCACGTATAGTTTTGAAATAGTGTCGGACCCTGCTAAGGATCAAAGTTATGTGGGCGTCGTCATATCAAATCTAAATTATAAACGAATATATTTTTAAAAATCTACAGGGAGGACCAAGGCCGTTGGCGGTTCGGTGTTTCTCGAGTCTCTTGAATCGACTTTTTCTTTCTGTTTGCCGAAAATATTGAAATTTTTGAAATTATTGAAATTAGATATTGATATTGAAATTTGAAATTATATGCTGTGCAAGATGGCATATTCAGAATTTGCGTATCGAATTTTACAGTTCGCGACCTTCCCTTGTAAGTTGTGTTCCGGTACTGATTCTCCACTTATTTGAGTAGATAATACGAGTTATTCCTTACTGTAGTTTGCTTTTTGGTAAGACATAAGGCCTAAATCAGACCTAGACTACTAGGTGGGGTAGGATGAAATTGAGATCTCAGAGGGACCTCATTTATATCTGGATTTCTAGCCCATTTATGTCTTTATTTTTGGTATTTTCGAAAATAAAGATACTTTCTTTTGGTGCGTGTTTGAAATTTAAATACAATTTTTAATTATCAGTTAGGTTGGCACAGTAAAGTCAACTGGGTGGGCTAGAGTGAAATTGACTGGGTGGGGTAGACTCTTCTAAGTGTGCAACATAACATAGACTGAAAACACATAATTTATAATTTCCAGTTACAATTACGAGCATCTTATAGCAGACTACTCCTACTGAAAACTTTATATATGAGTAGATTATAGACTGGGAAATAAAGAATCGCTCAAACTGGAAGTTTATAAATAAACATTTGCTGATATCCCATTCCTTCATATACAAAAATTTTCAAAATTTTATTGTTTCAGGTGATTTTTTATTACTTATGTACTCACGTTTGAAAAGAAAAAATTTATTAGGTTATTAAGAGTTTTTGCTCGTAGTGCTGATATACACAAAAACTTTTGTTGCCTTTTCAAAAAAATAATTCAGTACTCAAATATTTTTTGCCTTTCTCACACATCAAATATTTTAATGTAATTTTTTAAATTGAAAACTAGTTTTTAGTAATTCGATCTCGAAAAATCGGTTCTTATCTTTCATCCTGCCCCACCCTTTTTGGCCTCAGTCTACCTTGTTGTAACAAAGTATACCAGGGCTATTTCACTAATTGAAGATTGGGAAAGTTTCCATGGAAATTGGAAAATGGAAAGTGGAAAATGGAAAGTGATAATTTTCTGTTTCACTAAACGAAAATTGGAAATGGAAAGTGGAAAATGGAAAGTGGAAACTTTCCAGTTTTCTGTTTCACTAAAAAAAAATTCACTTTCCATTTTCCAGTTTCCATTTTCCAATTTTCCATGGAAAATTGGAAAAATTTCCATCAAATAATTTTTACATGAAAAGTCGAATTAAGTCATTTTTCTATGCCACGAGCCCCGTAATCAGAGTACAAATACACAATCGACCAAAAATAGTATTAATAATGAATCGTTGACACGTCTAATAGACTCCTGAATTTTTGGGTGGTCCACTTGGATGTCCCGACCCTAGCCCCAATTCCTGGTAGGTACCTCCTTGTCAGGTGGGCGTCCACCTGGGTACCTAAAAATGGAAGTAAAAAAATTAAGTTTACACTTAGTGGGGCTAGAACCAGTAACCTCGGTGACGGCGACCCTCCCCAATTTAGACCAGGTGGTCGACCACTTGGACCAAAAATTTTTTTACGTTTTCGGGTTCCAAAACAATTTTTCTGCACTAATTCGAGCATGCTGAAGATGGTTTGACAGTGGTAAATTACGTTTTATCGAGAATTTTTGAGTTATCGCTAATTCTTGATTTATCAAAATCATCGTTAGCGATAACTCAAAAATTTCTCGATAAAACGTGATTTTACCACTGTCAAACCATATTCAGCATGCTCGAATTAGTGCAGAAAAATTGTTTTGGAACCCGAAACGTAAAAAAAAATTTTTGGTCCAAGTGGTCGACCACTTGGTTTTCCGGTGGTCCACTTGGATATCCATGTAAATCGCCACTCCAAATTTTGAGGTTACAGGCTCGAATCCTGGTGGTAACAGACGGTATTGTTTCTTTAATAACAATTATAAACTATTCTGTAAAAGACCAGTAAGCCTCAAAGTGGGTAGGGTAACCAGCTGGTACCTCCTCTAGACCATTAAAACCAAGTGGTCGTCCACT
This sequence comes from Ditylenchus dipsaci, assembly GCA_004194705.1. Lineage (NCBI taxonomy): Eukaryota > Metazoa > Nematoda > Chromadorea > Rhabditida > Anguinidae > Ditylenchus > Ditylenchus dipsaci. Next base: position 206,201 of record SADC01000923.1, on the reverse strand, counting down.
TGGATCAAATTTTTTTTTTACATTTTTCATGTTCCAAAACCTATTTTCTGGACTAATTCGGGCATCCTGAAGATGGTTTGATAATAGTAAAACAAGGTTTTCTCGGATATTTTCTGAGTATTGGGTTACAATTGATTTTACTAAAACTCGATTTTACCAGAACTCAAAAATACTTTACAAAACGGCATTTCACCACTATCAAACCATCATCAGCATGTCCGAATTAGTCCAGAAAACAGTTTTGGAGCATGAAAAACGTAAAAAACAATTCCACCTGAATATCCACTTGAACCACGGGTACCTACCCTAGGTTTTGGAGTTTGAATGGTTGAAAACACAGTTTCGGTATTGTCAAACCATGTTCAGCGTAAATTTTGGCTAAGAAGCCATGTTTTACAATCCCATGTGAGAAACTAATATTTTCGTGATTTGGAGGCAGATGCCCCCTCAGGATATGTACTTACCCCGATATGGGTGTGTAGTTGGTGAAATCGCCATTTTGGTATTGACAAACCGTGTTCAGCACATGATTTTAGGTAAGATAGGATGGTTTTCTGACTTACTTGAAAAATTTCCAATTTTCCAAAAATTTGTAGACCGTAGCCTTAGTCATCAATTTTCCATGGAAAATTTTCCAATTTTCCACTTTCCATTTTCCATTTTCAAATAGTGAAACAGAAGCGAAATTTTCCATGGAAATTTTCCACTTTTCACTTTCCACTTTCCATTTCCAATTTTCCATTTTCCAAAATGTTAGTGAAACAGAAAATGACTTTCCATTTTCCACTTTCCATTTTCCACTTTCCATTTTCCAATCTTCAATTAGTGAAATAGGCCCAGTGCACTTTGGAACAGACTCAAAAATATTTCCACAATTATAAACACGGTAAGAAAAACGTATTTGAGCAGGGACAAGATCACAAATTGAAAAAAATGCAAACATTTTGAGTATTTCGGCAAAATACGCCTTTTTATTCAGCGCCTATTGCTCTTTTGATGCCAAAGAAATATGATTTTGACACAAAGTCAAAAAAGGAATAAGATTTTTAGTCAAAAATTAAGGACAAATCCTATTCATGAGGACAGATACCAGCCCTGAAGTTGATGCACCTACTAAAACAATAGAAAGAACAAGTCATAAAGGTAAGGCAAAATATAGAATAAGAACCAATCATTTAATAATATAAAATGATATGAACATTTCTATTGAAATATCTGACATTAAAGCTTTAAAATTTTATAATATTTTCAAAGAGTAAAAAAAATAACTTAATAAAGCAATAATAGCGACTATTTTTGGCCTCAAAAGACTCTAAAGTATGCGACAACTAGGGTTCTTACACTCCCCTTAATAACATTAAAAATTAAATTTTCCCAATAAAGGAAAAGCGTCGCTAGTAGGGAATACCCCCATATCAAATATATCAAAACGAATCAAAAAAAATATCAAAACGTGACCTTTTAAAAATCGCTGTAACTACCCTTTGGAACAATAAGTTTAGGCTTATCTCTCAAGCTCGAGGGTAGGGTAAGTTGTGACTAATAAATAGTTTACGTACATTTTCTGGGTCTGGGACATATATTTGGGTGGTCTTTACTTAAGTTTTAGAGTGAGAAATTGTTAGGGGGGGTTGATATTTTACACTAGGGTCGGTGAAGCTAAACATATCAAATTAAAAGCTCAATGTATACATAAAATGTTGATTAACTAATAAAGTTTTAAATTTCGAAGTTAATAAAGCATAGATTGCTTTCAATGAGTTCTTTTTCCAAAGTTGTGTTCCGTCATTATAATTTTTATTCAATGTAAAATATTTTTCATTTTTTTTGAAATAGGTCATGCGTTAAATTGCTAATTAATAATTCCTTAAAGCATTACAATTGTATTATTTTACTAGCCATTACATTATTAGTTTACAAAGGTAGTCGAAATCACACTGACATTTTTATTTAAATTGATTTTACGACTTGTATCATAATGTCCGCCCGTCCGGCCGGGCACGTCCCGTCCGCGTGCCCGTCTGGACGACGCTGAAAACCCGGACGGTCGGCAAACGGCCGGCAACGGCATCTTCGGACGTAACGGTCAACGGCCGGTCTGTCTGAGACCGTGGACAAACGATGCTTACACACTAACTTTTTTTCTTTCTCGCTAATTATTTTAATGCGCTTTTTTAGAATTTTTGAGTTTTCTTCGCAGTTTTTAAAGTAGTATAAGGTCATCATATCGGATTTTAATCTTTTAATCTCGTCTAAAAACGCTGAACGGTTAGAAAAAATTTACTGGCCCAAATTCTCGAAACGCACAGACATGCTCCTTTAAAGTCTTGAAAAAGAATAATGCACAACTCGAAATATGTTTTTAGGCGGAAGAAGAATGTGCAAATCGAATTGTGCAAATTCAATTTGTGCAAAAAAATCGGTTATATTCGGCAAATATTGCCGAATATGACCGAGTATTTTTGCATATACTGAATTTGCATAATTTGATTTTGCACATTTTTCTCCTGCCCGTATTTTTTACATATCTGTGATTTTTTAATCAAAATTGATTTTCGATTCCAAAGTGCCACTTGATTTAACGACAATGTGGCGATATTCGCGATTTACGGAGAGGACAGGTATGGATTGTAGCCCAATAACTACCAATGTGATTTTATTAATCCTTATCTGAGATGAAAATTTTTTTACTTACCTAACATTTCCTATATATCACATTCGCTAACTTCTCCAGATATGTTTTTTTCACAGATTTCATGTCAAAATCCTATTCTAAAGAGTGAATGTCGAAAATGTTCCTACTTTTAGCAAATGTCTTTATTTTCAAAATATTGAAATTTTACTCTGATGTAAACGTAACGAGAATCAGAAAAGCTCGATTTAACGACGCCTTACTGTAAGGTTGAACATTCTCGCTCGATTGAAGGACGCTCGATTTATGATACCTTTTTGGGCGGTCCTTTTAGCGTCGTTATATCGACCGTCGACTGTATAAGGCATTTTTCAAAGATTTAGTAGCTAAATTAGACTGTAAGCCATCCACTCAAGTTCACCCATTCAATCATGAGCAAAAGTTTTGAGAACTGTATATTTTCACTGTTAATTCATTTTCATGTAAAAAAATTTTGCCTTGGTCCCCAAGCTGATTTGACTGAATGGTATATGATGAACTTGAGTGAGTGGCCTACAGTCTAAGTGCTCTGCATTATTAATTGTGATAATGATTTTGTAAATTATACAAGGCCGACATGTACTTCATTGAAAGATATCTATCTAGTGATGAAAGGTGGCATGACTCGAATAAGTACCTTTAATTATTCACATACTATCTTTTAAGCAACTAAAAAAGGTCTGGCAAAAAATAGGTGCACCGAAGTTTTCAATTACTTTTTGCCATGTTTAGTTTTTTCATAAAGAAAACTTTCAACTGCAGACGAGCTAAAAGAAATACGTGATTTCTTTAACTGATTATTTAAAATATTTATGGAGTGGCGTAGACTTTTTTTAAGTACCATCGCCGTCTTCGACAACAATTGTCTCCCGCGATTTCAAAACTTTTTCTATAATCATTAAACTTGTATACGGATTTTTGAACTTGGTTTCTAAAAAACTTTACCTAGAATTGAATTCTAGGCCTTGTTTGGTTACTAACCAAGCTGAAAAATACCAAACAGATTTTGTTATTAAAATTTGACTGTGAATCTAAACTTTCATGCTTTTGTCAGAGTTCTTAAGCTATCAACACAAAAAATGTTTTTTCCTCCTGATGTTCCATTTAAAGCAAAAATTGTATTTATTTTAGCGAAGCATAGTCATACAAACCACCTGCATTGAAATTTGGCACTGACTCTAAAGAAAAAAAGGCGGTGTCCTGAAAAAGAGAAGAACTGTGTCCAAAATCGATTTTATCTTTGCTCTTGTGTTTGCCAATATTTTTTGTGATATGAAAAAGGCGTACAAAATATTTTTGAAGCATCTATAGCTATAAAAATTCTACGTATTCATCAAAAATAAAATGATATTAAATATCTATGCTTGACATTCTCAAGAAGTTGTTTACCAAATTTTCACTTCATGTCGATCAGGTAAAGTGCGGTGCATAATTATACGACCACCCCTATTTTGCGAATTTCGGGATTTTTCGAAATAATTCCTAAAATATACTGCCACCATTCGAAAAAGCGCGCTGAAAAACTGTGGTTTTGCTACAGTATCGATAAGTAGCCGATATTTTTGTAAGAAATTTTTTCAAAAATGTGAATTTCGGCGGTGCATATTTATACGACCGGTTTAACGGACGGTTTAAATTGAAAGAAGTGAAAAACCTCTACTTTTGCTTTATTTTGAGACATTTTCACTTCTTTCAATTTAAACCGTCCGTTTCTCAGCCCTGTACAATCTATGAAAAAGCTGACATGTCATTTTGTAGAAAAAATATTAAGCTTCCAAAAGTGCATTAACTGGTAAATTATGATATTAAAATTTTAAGAAAAATCAGTATTTATGCGGTCAAACAACCATTTTCCTTAGATTTACTTTGATTTTGACTAGAAATCGACAGTTTTTTGTTGATGGTCATAACTTTTTCCGGAATGATGAAAAATAAAAGATTGACCTATCAAATTGTAGCTAAGATTCAGGCTTACATTCTAAAGCTGTTAATGATGGTAGTGCTTTGTTATAGTGCTCTGTTTAGTGCAAAATAGTGCTTTGTTCTAAGTGGTCGTATAAATATGCACCGCCGAAATTTCACATTTTTGAAAAAATTTCTTACAAAAATATCGGCTACTTATCGATACTGTAGCAAAACCACCGTTTTTCAGCGCGCTTTTTCGAATGGTGGTAGTAGATTTTAGGAATTATTTCGAAAAGTCCCGAAATTCGCAAAATAGGGGTGGTCGTATAATTATGCACCGCACTTTATATTAGTTACAGTCAGCTCTAGTTATAATGAAAGGACCAGAAACATTTTTCGTTAAAACGAGAGTTTCGCTACATCGAAGTTTCGTTTTAACGAGAATGGACTGTGTATGAATTTTGGATCAATAATTTTTCCATTTTTTGTTTGAAGTGGCATGCGCAATACGGAGAAAAGGGGGGGGGGGTTCAGCAGTGTTTCTTCTTAATCAATTTTTACAGGCGTTTTCATCCAGATTTTCAAGTTTTTTGCCTAATTTTTAAAAATATAACTAAAGATGGCATCCGGGATTTCGGGATTCATGAACATCGATAGCTGAAAATTACACAACCTATAGCTACTTTTATTCCTCTATCTATTGATTTTTTTTACTTTTTGAATTTAATTGAAAAATTTTAGACCTGCGACCATGAATACCAAAATTGACAAAACAAGATCCCGTTCAAGTCAATTTCGGGATTATGTTTCGCAGGTCCACAGTTTTTTAATAAAATTCAAAAAATCAAATATACAATAGACAGAGAACTAAAAAGTAGCTAAAGGCTGTAAATTTTCAGTTATCCTGTTTGTTGACTAGTGGGTCGAAAGTGGGTTTAAAAGCAAAATCCCGGATTTTTACCATCTCTGGATATAACACCACCCGAAAACGGGCCGATTTTTTTACTTCAAAAAATGTCATTTTTAATAGAACTCAGAACAAATTATATTTTTTCAAAACTATATTTTTATCTCAGAAATGTAACGAATATTTTTTTCGGAATATAAAAACAACATTTCATTATCTATCGATTAAGTGGTGAATCACTTCTTTGTCTAGTCAAAATGCTGACTAAATAGACAAATCAAATCATCGTTAAAACAGTCGATCCTGAATGCAACACCACCTAGAGTGGGTCCCTTGGGTTGATGTTTCATCCAGGTTCAACTGTAAAGTGAAAACCGTGTACTTTCCGTTATCCTTCAGAGCCAGGGAGATCAATTTTACACAGGACTTCAGCACGCTCTACAACAATATGCTTAATAAAATTAAAAACAGTCTTTTCTAATTCTGGATTTTAATTTTTTTTGTGAAAGATCAAATTTTCCATGCTTTTTTTTCATTTTAATAGACGCAAAAATTAAAAAAATTGCTGAAACTACGAATACTGACAAGCTTAGTCATAATAATTTCGATACCACTTGTCTAGGAATGCAGTTAGTTTTCTTTTGAAAAATGGGAATGGAAAGGTAGGAGCGTGGGAAAAGTACTTTTAACTTTACCTTATTGGTTATTGTTTTCATAAGATTTGAAATTCACCTTTTTCAATACCTTTCGTCGACTTAACACACCTGCATTAAAATTAATGGTTCCTAGCTGTAATAGCCCAGTCAAAAAAACTTCGGTCTACTGTTTTTATTTGTAAAATTTTTTGAAAGCAAACGAAATGGTGAAGACGAATAACTTGGGGGGTCATTTCAAACATGAGAAAACTAATAAAACAGAACGCCAAAAAAGATCGGTTTATCGTACAGAGAGTCTAATAAAACACGGAGATTCGTAAAAAATTGGCGAGGGCTTTTGCGCACCGATGAAATAAATCCACAATGTTAAAACACATACTTAAAGGACCATCGCCAGGACCTTAGGACCTTTCGGCTGTCCCCCGCCAATTCAAAAACTCAAAATTGCCATTGTCATCAATGGCGATGGTCTTTAACAAGATAATTTTATTGGTCAGAAAATTTGAAAAACGTGAGAAACAGTACGAAAATGTAATTATGCAATCACGCTTGTTTGGATCAGACATCTTGAAAAATTCTGAAGTTTAATTCCTGTTTACCTACCGGAATTTTTGTGAAAAAAATAGAGAATACGCAACAGATATAGCTAATCATAATTTGTAGAGAAAAGGCAATAATTCAAATACCGTGTTTACTCTAATTGGGCGGTCGACCGCCTTTTTCTTAAACCTTCGAAAATGGGAAAAATTGGAATTCGCTCTCGAGATTTTTGGATAAAAATTTGAAAAATTGAATCATTAAAGCTTTGAGCAAAACGCAAGTTAAGCAAACGCAAAAAAACTTTTCATGTTTTTATTGGATATCCTGTATATAGCGGATTTTTTTTCACGCTAATGGTTTGCTTTAACTTTTTTTATATTTTCTTTATCGGTCAAATTTTTGAGAAATGCAAATCTAATATTTATGACATACACAACTTTTCAATTAAAGATTGATGTAGACTTATAGAGCTATGTATGAAAGATAAAATAGACGTCAAGTTTTTATGTTTAAAGGACCATCGCCGTTGATGACAATGGTAATTTAGAGTTTTTGAATTGGCGTGGGACAGCCAAAAATACGGAAAATATTTTTTTGATTACTTTTTATTTGCATTTGAATTTTGAATTTCATTTTAGGTATGAGCCGTTTCTACTAGTAGCTACAATAACTTATTCCTCAATGGAAAGCGGCGAAGTCGTCCGATCTGGCATAGTCAAGCACGTTGGGCTCGACCAGTGGATGGTTCTAAATTTTGAAAAAATTTTAAATGAATACAAAAAATAATTTGACAAAAATCGCGGAGCTGTCCCCGCGAATTCAAAAATTCGAAATTGCCATTGTCATCAACGGCGATGGTCCTTTAAAATGTTTCTAGATTACGGTGTTCAAACACATTCGTTAGTAAATTTTTGTAGTCTTTGATAATTTGGGTAATTTAGGGAAAACTTTGCTTCTAAAATACTAATTTTGATCAAATTTAGCAGATACACAAGCACAATTTACTAGATATTCCAGCAGGATGGCCGTGGAGAACATTTCAGGTAATAGCGTTGAAACATATGAAGCTATGAAACATAACACTTAATATTGCTTAACAATCAGTTTTCCGTGTATGCTCACATCTTGCTGACTAGCCTATTAGTTGTGGTTGGTATTTCCTGTTTTTGTACAGGTATACAGAATTCATTTCTGTATGCCAGGGTAAACTGCTCTGATGGCAGTAGTCTAGCTGCTCCTATGTTCAATTTGGTAAGTCAACTATATTCTCATAATTCGCTTAAGTAAATTTACTTGTATAGTTGATAATATTTATTGGGCTGATCGCTCTAAGACAGCCAGAAAGTTACTGGGGCACTTTTGTTCACTTTGTGTTCACCTTGATAGTCTCTATTTTTAATGTGTTCTTCATCGTAGACTTGTTATTGATGGCTATTTGGTGGTATGACCAAGCTAAAAGCCCTAGAACTCAAAACAACTGGCCATTGCACTTTGTCTGGTTCGACTTGACTGTTGTATTTTTACTGGTTTTAATTGGTAACTAACTACATTATTTCTAACAATAATAACCTTTAATCATATTTTTTAGAGTTGAGCTGTCTCATATGCATTGTTATATTTATTACACTGAAGTTTGATTTGCTAGGATGGCGAAGAAGAGCTATGGCCTGATTTATTTGAAAAAAAAACTTGCTGTAAATTGCCATTAATGTATAGAAAGTATATAAATTGTCAGAAGTTTAGCTGAAAAGTCTTGTCAGACAATTTTAATGCCACCTTGCGGAGAATGAACAATTTACTCTGTTTGTGGACTGTAAGAGTGTAACTTTAACGAAAATTTCAAATATTTGAATTCGCGCGGGACAGCTCTCTTTCGTCTCGCAATGTACTCTTTTGAGTTGCTTCGAATGACTCAAAAGAGTACAATGAAAGACGAAAGAGAACTGTACCGAAACCGAACTCAAACTTTTGAAATTCTCGTTGTCGGCGGCTATGGTCTTTTAAAACTTAACTGTATCAATTGCTTTAATATATGATACAAAAGACTTATTACAGTCAACTCTCTCATTAGTGTACACCCAAAGGATCGGCCTCAGGTGTACACCGAGGATAGAGCTGACTGTATCCGGAAAATACCAGATACGTTCGTTACTAATATTACCAGATGACCAAGCTCACAAAAAAACATGTTTTTAAAGCTGTAAATATTTTCGACCCCGAAATGGTACTTTTTCTGCCCCAAAAGGCCCTTTTTTGCCCGAAATTCGAAAAAACCATTTTTATCATTTTTATTTTTCAGAACCCACATAGTTCTCTCTGGATCTCAGCTTTCTAACAAGCCAATGACTGGCTCAGTAAGGCTTAAAAAGTTGGATGAAAAAGTATTTAACTAAAGCAAACTTTTTCGAATATTAGGCCCATTTAAAGACCTATCCTTGCGACTTTTTAAAACTTCATTTCGTTAAGTAAAAACTAGTTAGAAAGCTGAGATTCACAGCTACAAGGTGTTTTAAAAAAATATAAATTGATTAGAAAATCACCAATAGAATTTTAGGGCAGGAAAAGAGCCTTTTGGGGCAGAAAACGGGCTTATTTCGGAGCCGAAAAGTATTTCAATCCGTTTTTAAACCAATTATTACGGGATTCAATTATACGCTAGAACTCGCTAACATGAAAACTCGCCAACGAAAAGCTCGCCAACGGCCAAACTCGCCAACAAAAAGGCGAGATTTGACGTTTGCGAGTTAGAGCGTTGGCGAGTCGGTTGCGTCCCATTATTATTATGTATTACAATAATCGAAATTTTTCGATAATATATGTAAGATTATTCAACCAAAACATGCAAAAAATAATAATTCTAACATTTACGAAGGTAGTATTTTGAAACTTTGTTTTCATTACTAATTTGTCAGAGTACAAAATTTGTATTCTTGATAAACAACAAACTGGCTAGACTATAGTAGTTGCTTTTCTTGTAGCCTGTTTATGTACAAAAAATTTGTGCAAATATATTTTATACTTTTTGTTAAGTTTTATCTTAAAAATAATTTTAAGTTATAAATGGCCACGATGTTTCCAAATTCAAACAACCCAAAATCCTAGTTTTTATGTTAAAATCTATTTTAAAATCTGGAGCGTAGGAGATGAACCAAAAAATGTTCAACTATTACTTAGTACCTAGGTGTACAGGCTGTAGTCCTCATGTATCCAAATCATTTGGTTTATCGGTGGTGATGCTCATATTTCACTAGAAAGGTGTTAGTACTCAGGTAAGCTTAGTACCAAGGTACCTATGTGTATAGTGGTATCTATGTGAATAGCATAAAGATGGTCGTCTTCAGGGAATACTACCCAGGTTTTTAAGTAGTGTTACCTATACATAAGTGGTGTATGCTGAATGATCGCTAAGTTGCCACGGCATTATAAGAATAACTGTTTACAATGGTCACTTTCTAACCAATAAAAATGCTGCTAATTGAACTTCCTATACAAAAAAGATTTCTGTATTTTCCGGAAAAAATGATTTTTTTTGAAAAGTTGGACATTTCAGGGTACATGAGATACACCGGGCCGACCGGGCCGCGGCCGAGAGATTTTAGGCCTGGCCCGGAGAGGAAGCGGCCCGGCCCGGTGACGGGCCGGCCCGTGCTCAGCCCTGCCCAGCACCCCAATTTTTCTGAAAACGGCACTTCTATTTGCATATCTCCTCCAATTTGAAAGAAAAAAATGAAAATAATTTTCTAAGCTCCATTTTCTACTAAAAACGATAGAAAATATATACGAACACTCTGCGAATTAAATTTTTGGCGTCAGTGTTATTCCCTCATCCCAAAACTGCTCGTGTCCTATGCACCAAACCGAAGCTAGAATCAACGCAAACTGAATTCATAACATAATCACAGCACTCATTTCATCTCGTTTGAAAGTTCTTGCTCTAATTTTTCGTTAAAGAACCATAAAACTTGACAAGCACTGCAATTGGAACATTTTGAATTCGAGCGGGAACACCCTTATTTTGTCAATAATGTTTTCAAATCGTTTTCTGTTTGCATGTAAATTTTTTCAAAAAAAAAGAACATTTTACTAGTCGAGCCCAACGTCGCACGACATTGCTAGATCAAAAAAGTAAGGCTTCTTAAATGGTTATACAACTGTCTTATATTTTAAAGCGTAAAATTAGTTTTATGAATGTAATCCAAATTTTAAATGCTCATGAAAAATGAATTCGGAAACATTATGGACAATATTAGGGTGGTCCCGCGCGAATTCGAATCCCTCAAGCTGCTGTGTTTATCATGTTTCATGGTCCTTTAAGAGATCTGTTTAAATTTATATTGAGCTGAGGAATAGACCCTTGGCAAATGGCTTAATTAGAGACTTTTCTTCTATTTAAACAAAAATACAGTGTTTATAAATTTGAAAAAACGCACACTTAAACAGTTTTTATTAGCGCAAACTGGCTAGTTATTTAAAATGTAGGGTGTGTCGAGAAACTTTAAAGTTTAAGACAGCCTCAACTTTTTTCAAGTGCGATTTTGAAATTCTGTTTTTGCCAATCTATTTTTCTTGTTTAAAATATTTTTTGGTGCATAATGTCAAAAACACGATTTTCATTTGATCCCCTTCGTGGTTTGGGTCCTGGTCTGTAATTGGTATCTGGATGAACAATGCCCAAACCAGATACGCCAAAAAAATTTTCGACCAAAAAAATCGACTAGCTAGAGAAGTCTTTCGAAAATCATTCAAGGAAAAGAGTTACGGCCGCTTTTAATTTGAGCTGACACAAAGTTTTTTCATATTGCTTCCGTTTACGTCAAATTTTTGTGATTGTATTATTAAAAATAGAAAATAGTTCACAAAAAGTATTTAAAGCTTACAAGTAGAATAAACTTTAAATCTAACATACTAAAAATCATAGTATATTTTTCGCTGAGATTAAGGGTTTTAGATATAAGTTTTTTTTGAAAAGAACCGCTGAAAAAAAAAGAGCTGGTGTTTCGAAAAGATCTTAAAATTATTATATTTTTGTATCTACAATTTTTTTTCAGTAAACACATATCTACTTCCCTTTTATTATTAAATACTAAATTCTAATGAGTGAGACATTTCATGAATGATACTGTTAATCATATTAATTTTCGCTACTGCTGAATTGCACAAAAAACAACCAACTTTTCAACGTGATTTAAAAGTAAAGAAAAATATGTTCAGTTGTTTTCAGTAAAAACAATTCTTAATTTATGTTTTCTATTAGTGAGCACGAAATGTATCTTAGCCCTTATTACTATTTAGGCGTCGATCTTTTTATTATTCTTCTTCAAGTGCTTTCTATTTTGGGCAATGGCTTTATTATTTATTTATTTTATAGGTAATTTTTTAGACAATAAATTGGAAACTAATTGGCTTTTTTAAATTATGCTACTTTTTGAGTAAGAACTATTAGAAAAAGATAACTGAAAACACAATGCCAAAAAACTAATTTAAAGCTCAAAAGCTCAAAAAATTTTCACTCATTTCCAAACTCTTTGAAGTTTAAAGAAAAAAGCCGATAAAGTATTTGCTGATTAAAATTATATTTCAATGAATATCGCCGTTGCCGGCAATTTCAATGCGCTTTGAATGGGGCATTTTTTTAACCGAAAACATTCAGAATTGTTTTTAGTTTAAGAGAATTAAGAGACATAATCTGTAATTTTATAAGTTTTGTGGCACCGCTATTTTTTGAATTTTTTTTACCGTGCATGTTATATACTATTCGACTCCAAATTTAACGCTAAGCATTATTTCTCGAGTTGCGACCTTGAGTTTTGCTGAAAATTTCGAGTTATGGCTTTTAATGAAGTAATTTTTTTCAACTAACACATTCAATTAGCACATTTGAACTTATTCTACTCGGTATGAGTTGCTCTACAAGTTGGCTGTAAAAATCACCATATTATACCAAAAATTGTAAACTTTTAACCAATTCAGAGCAAAAAACACGGGTGAAAAACAAATTTAAGAAGAAAAAGCTTAGTCTCTAATTTGTAATTTTGCTTTAAATTAGTTAAAAGTTCCAAAATTTTGGTATAATATGGTGATTTTTTACAGCCAACTTCTAGAGCAACTCATACCGAGTAGAATAAGTTTAAATGTATATATAAGTTGTAATCAAAACAGCTCACTTTTATTCATTTGAGAAATGGGATCATTTACGGTAGTTGAAAAAAATTACTTCATAAAAAAGCCATAACTCGAAATTTTCAGCAAAACTTGAAGTCCCAACTTGAGAACATATTGCTCAGCGTTAAGTTTAGAGTCGAATAGTATATTACATGTACGGAAGAAAAAAGTGGAAAAATAGGGGTGCCAAATTTTTACAAAAAACCTCCAAAATTACAGATTATGTCTCTCAAATCATTAAAGGGCCTGACCTCTTCCTACTCGGTGGTCCCCGCCAATTCAAAATTTTCCCTGATTATTGGACTTCTGTACGGATTTTTCCGCCACGTTTCTAACAAAACTAGGCCTGAAATCAAATTTTAGGCTTAGTTTTGTTAGAAACCTAGCGGAAAAATCCGTACAGAAGTCCAATAATCAAGGGAAAATTTTTGAATTGGCGGGGACCACCGAGTAGGAAGAGGTCAGGCCCTTTAAAAAAGCAGAGCCGGCACTGGGAATCGAACCTACTAACAATGTTGACGATACGACGCTGCTTTACCACTACACTACTTACAAGAAAACCGGTCTAACTGTACGATTCAATTCAAAAATTCTGCTAATGCCATCTTGTAGAGCATTGTCGATAGAATTTCAAATTTTTCTAATGAGAAAAAAAAACAGAAAAATTGAATCCGGAGACTTGATGAACATGTCAAAATAGACCAAAATTGCCTTGGTCCCTCCCCCTCTGTGGATTTTCAAAAACATATTTTCCAAGGTCAAGTTTCAATAAAATGAAACCCCAAAGGTTCGATCCCCAGCTAGGCCCGACACTTTTTTTTAACATGTGGGTATAAAATAGTGTCGAATACTAATCGAACTTATGAGGGTGTCACAATACCAAAGGTAAATTATAAGCAAATGTATTTTTAAAATCTACAGGGGGACCAAGGCAAATGGCGGCTCGGTGTTAATCGAGTCTCGACATTCGATTTTATCTGTCTGTTAGCAAACAATATTAAAATTCTACATAGTAAATCGACTATGCTCTACAAGATGGCATTGTCAGAATTATCAAATTGAATAGTACAGTTCGAACGGCTCCTTTGTTAGTAACTTGTACTCGGTAGGTCACATTTTGTACCGCGACATTTCAGATCGGGACATTTTGTACCGCGACATTTCATATCGCGACATTTCGTACCGCAGCTTTTATTGGCTCCGAAAGGTATTTCTTGAAAACTATTTCAGCTAAAATTGTTTTAAACGCTTTTAAAACCTTTCCTTTAATTTCTATGTCTACCTTATAGAAAAATGACTAAAATGCAAATTTTTCCTGATTTTTTGAATTTAGTCATTTTTTCAAGAAATTGATTTTCTCCGAAAAGCCATATCCAACATTGAGATATTAAAAAACATTTTGTAACATAGGTTTTTATCCTAACGTTTGAAATTTTATTAAAATTCTATCAGTTAAAGCAACGAATACGTATTGAATACGTATTTTTTACTTTAACTGATAGACCTTTGAAATAAAATTTCAAAGAACACGATAAATTTTCAACATCATATTGTGGCGCAGCTCAAGCGCTACAAAACCTATGTTACAAAATGTTTTTTTAATATCTCAATGTTGGGATATGGCTTTTCGGAGAAAATCAATTTCTTGAAAAAATGACTAAATTCCAAAAATCAGGAAAAATTTGCATTTTAGTCATTTTTCTATAAGGTAGACATAGAAATTAAAGGAAAAGGTTTTAAAAGCGTTTAAAACAATTTTAGCTGAAATAGTTTTCAAGAAATACCTTTCGGAGCCAATAAAAGCTGCGGTACGAAATGTCGCGATATGAAATGTCGCGGTACAAAATGTGACCCTACCTGTACTCCTACCACTATTTCAGCCTGAGTAACTTCATTGCTAAAGCAATAATTTCTAAAGCAAAAACTTCCGAAGAAATGTAATACATTTTTTGCAAAAAAAGCCTTCGAAAAAGTACTGTTAGAACTTCACAATTTGCAACGTTCTTCTGTTATAAAAAATTTTGACCCTACCAGAGTATACCCCCCCCTCCCCTCCCAAATGAAATTTTTTTTAAAGTGTTTTTTAACACCCTATATCGACCCGAAATTGCCTCGGGAGTTCAAAAAATACATTATTTTTGAGTTCTGGTTGATAAAAAATTGAGTTTGGACATTTTGAAATTTCGACCATTTGCGTGTTTTGGCATGTTTTGGTCACTGGAGCTGGGCAAAAAGAGCCTCTAAATGCATTTTTGTTCAAGAGTCTTCTCGGAATTATGTCTAAGGTAAGTGAGTGCGCGCATCTCTAACTCTCAAGCCCACTGCGCCTCCTTCGGGGCGCAGGGGGCTTGGTTGCTTGGGGTTGAGATGCGCATACCACATACCTTAGACACAAATCACTCGAAAGTGACTCTGGATGCATGAAAAAGCATAAATTTCAGCAGTCCCTTACATGTTGCACTACTTGGCAGGATGGAACACAGTTGAATTTAGTTACAATGGAATAGTTGTAATCACTTTGAGTTTGCCTCTGACTATCCAATTCAAATTAATTTGTTGATTACTACGGCCATAGCTATTGACAGGCTTCAGGTTTGGTGAATTTACATTTTAACTATTCTACTGATCGTCTTTGTTGCTTAGGCTATTCGCCACCCTGTCTACTTCCGTAAAAAAAACCAGATGTACTATGTCTATTTTACCGTGACTCTTGGCTTAGTACTTGGCTTTATCGACGTATTTTTTGAATACTATTTGGATCCAATCAAGCAAAACCTTGGATGTGCCGCTGTGGGATGCTTTACTTCATGGTCATTCAGGATTTACTGGGGCTTCAGCAATATGGTTTGTTTTAGCACAGCCATACAGGATATTCAGCCTGTGAATTTCACTAAGGCTCACGTTTGGGGGTGGTTATTACAGTAGCACGGTTTTTATTATTTATTCTAGTGCATTCTTAAATAAAAAGATGTAGCTTAGGCAGGACTTGTTTGTGTAGTGATGACCTTATTATATTTTAAGGTGTTTAATGTTATTATGCTCGTGTTGGCTATTATTGTGGTTTATGACGTCAACAGACTTGGTCACAAAAGAAAACAGCAAATTGAATCCAGTGAATTTCAAAGTCCGGTTGCAGGCAAAAACGTACAAGGAAAAAGTTTCAAATGTAGGAATGAACATATTATGAGTACAAGAGTTAGCAAGACTAAAAATATTAAATCCTTAAAGGGGGGGGGGAACTTTATATACGCATCGCCTTTTGTCGAAAGTTATAGTCCCTCTGGGGCGTTTTAATTTACTTTTTTAGTAAGTTTTTTGACTTTTAGGTCCAAAAATCATCGAGCAATCGATTGCAACCATTTTCAGCACTGCTTTGCTGTCAGTAACTGCCTCAATTTTGCGATTTTTGGCAAATGACCACCAAATTAGAGGAAACCAGCCAAAATGATGCATACTTAGACTAATATAGCCTGAGCCTCCACTGATTTCATTTATTTGTCCACGCGTTTAGTGACTTTCTAGACACAAAATTTCATGGGAACAAGATAGAAATTATTCACAGCAAAATCGCTTCAAAAAACAAGGTAGCTAGCGAAGGTTTGACCAGGGAAGAAATGAGTACTATTGAGGGGTAGGATTTCGGTATTATTTAGGAACTGACTCTTATTGCGATTTCAATTTAAATTATTTTTATACGACCGTATGCTGAAAATGACGGCAACAAGCAGGGCTACATTTTGAGTGTAAGGTTGCAATGAGTATGTAAATTAAAATTGGGAAAAAACGTCAGTTCCAGGATATTACCGAAAAGTACTGGTATAGTCCTATTTAGGATTTCATCGAATTGGATTTTTTCTATTTTAGCCCTAACTTTTTACCAACTTTTCATCTGTATGATAGCTCAAATGAAAACCCAGAAGCTTGGCTACATTTTAACACTGAACTTGTAATAAAGGAGAAAAAAATAAGGTCTGCAGCCATTGGTAGTCGAACCTATGACCTAAGGCGATGCGTATATAAAGTTCCCCCCCCCCCCCTTTAACAAAAAAGAGTAGAAATTATGATTTTAATATAAAAAACCAACTTTCCATATGCTGTTATTGTTGCAGTTATTAAAAGTTGCTAATTTACTGTTGTTTATTATACGGACCATAGTTCAATTTTAAATTTCAGTTAATGCAGTGTTATTGTCCGACACCAAGAAATTAAACCAAGCCAACCGTTTGTCTATGTTCATTCTTTTGATTGCAATCCTTTTTCTGATGGTTCCATCTACATTTGTGGGAATAATAGACATCTTCGGTCTAAAATCTTTTGAACGCTTAGGACCGTTTTATTTTTGGTCTACTAATAGCTGGTAATTAGTTTTTAATTAAAACAACAGCGTAAAAATTGAAAATGGTCGTTTTCAGGTGTTCCAACAGTTTCGTCTACATAATATTTCATGTGGAACTCAGAATGGCTGCTAAACATACTTTTAAAAAATACTGGAAAGGAGTCAGTGCTACAACTGCACAGCTCACCAGTTTAGACGGTGATAAAATAACTGCCATTTATAGAATTGTCTTACCCAATGTTAATCCTGCAAATGGCTCAGTAGGCTCATCTAAGCCGATTGCAAGAAAAAAACATCAAGTGATAATCTCATAAATGTAAAACCACTTTCAACGTTATTTTTGTCATGTTATTTTTTGTCAAAAAGATAATGTTAAAAATATCTACCGTATTCTCTTTATTAGTTCGACATGTGGGATAATAGTTCGACATGTGGGATAATAGTTCCACATGTGGGATTATTTTTCAATCGTCCGAAAATCGGAAAAATTCGGAATCGATCTCGAGATTTTCGGGTGCTCAACAAAAATCTAGAAAGTACAATCAGTAGAGCTCGTGGGAGTAAAGTAAATGCAATAAACAAATTTTTTAAATTTTTCTCTGAGCTGAGATACAGGTCCTCAAAGTTGGGGGTGGGTTTAATAGAGAGTGTGGAACTAATAGAGAAAATACGGTATATGTCGTTCTGATCTTTTTATTGCTTGTACCATGCGAAACTTTGCTTTTTCAAACAAATTGTATTTTATAGCGGATATAAAAATTTAAACCTACTCGCTTAAAAAACCGAAATCGGTGCCTCAGCGTTTGATCAATGATTCACGCTTATTACACATGTAGACTACCTTTTGCATTAGTAAAATACTTATTTAAAGACATTAGTGACACTACAGCAGAGTTACTATAAAAAATACAAAAAAAACTAATTACTAATTTGTTTTACAATGCTCTTATTTGATATTAGTAAACCTTTTTTGTATTGTCTGTACTTTTTATATAAGTTTTTCTAGATCAACTAGCTAGATTAAGTATAAAGCGGTTAGTTCTCGAGCTTGATAGCCTTTTATAATTTTCTATTTGTCATCTGCAATAAGCTCTAGTTAGGCTGCTCTGTGGTTAAAAAAGGTTTAAACTTGGCTTCGGCAGCCAGACATGAATTTTTTTTAATAACAGAAGTCAGAATTCTACTTTCTTTGACTCAATTCCGTTTAAATACAAAATTATTTATAGTTTTAAAAAACACACAGGAATATTTGTCTAAAGTCTACTTTTTTATGTTAGAAAAAGAATACAAACTTCTAATAAGGTAAACTTTTTTTAAAGGAAAAGCTTAAAAATCATAAAAAATCACGAAGAAAAATTAGCAATGTCAGAAAAATAAAGAATATCCATTTTATGATGAAATCATCGCAATGCATGGTTTCGAAAATTCGACGGCTTTGACAAGTATCATGATTTAATTAAATATTTTTGTACCAAAGAACATTTTTGTAATTTTTTCAAAAGCTGCGTTGGTACTCAAATGTGCAAAATCACATGTGATAAGGCCATTTGTATGGTCAAAATTAAGCATGATTTTCAAGAAATTAAAAAATCTGCTCCGGAGTAAAAAAGTTCTTTTTTATTTGGTTTTAGGTGCCCCTTAAAACGATTGGGTGAGGTTGTTTATTGCACTAGCTTTTTTCGAAGAAGGGTGGTTTCTTCGCATTACGTTTCACATTACACTAACGTCAATTTTTTCAAATTAAACTTTTATAGTTCAACTGGCCTAAAAAATTCTGTGACGTTACTAAGCTCTGTAAAAAGTTACACACATTTAAACCTTGCTATAATATGCCCCTTGAGTGGATATCGGAGCAAGTGTGGGAGGCCAAACCCTAGTAAAGAACATAAGAAGGCTGCAATTTACGCATTCGCGCTATTCTACTTGACGTGTCAGCGATTGCTTTGTCCATCGCTTGATGCGTTTCTGGTTTTTCAGTCCGATAGATGCTTTCGCTCTTTCTCTAATTTGAAATGATTTCAGCCAAAATGAGAGATCAAGACCGAAATGAAGACGACAGAGAGTCGAACGCTGAAAGCCAAGTGTTTAGCCAAGAATCGTCCCGCAAGCGAAAAGCCTACACCAATGACCAGCCAAAATCCGCGGTAGTGTACACCTGAAGCCGGTGTACACAACTGTTGACTCTCTCTATAAAACCCGAAAAAAAATTTGGTTGGTCACAAAGAAATTTAGCCCAAACGACTTTCTTTATAACAACCTTTTTTCTATAACGATCCAATTTGGTGTCCCGACTGTTGAAAAGCCATTTAACAAATTCGCAGAACTTTTTCATATGAAATTGATATTCGCTCAAGACAGGTCTCCAATTCGCTCTAACTGAGAAAAGTCCGGTCATCATTCGAACCAAACTATCGATTGAATGTTTTTGAGTGATTTTCGCTAAATAGCCTCTCTATTTAACGTCCTTTCGATTTAATGCCCCATTTTCGCCGGTCCCTTCAAAGAAGTTAAATCGGGAGGCGCCTGTATTTTAAAATTTTGAGATTGACTGCTCGGCTTTGTGATTCTTTTTTCCTGACAGTGTTATCTGTAGCTGAGATACAAGGTTACACAATATATCATCTGGTTAATGATTTTTCATTGACTTTAGGTCATTTACCGTATAAACTCTACTAAACGGACACCCTCAAATAGACGGACACCCTCTAATAAACGGGCACCCTAAAAGGGTCATTTTACCTAAACCTTGACAAATAAATAATAGAATTCGAAGATTTTACTTAACATTATGTACAATATTCAATCAAAAGCAGGTGATCTTGTTGTCTCGAGAGCCGTCTGTAGGTGTGGTGATCGCGCAGGCTAAAAGAAATAAGTGTAATTAAACTAATTAACCATCATAGCAAAAAAATGAAAACCGACCTTCAAACGATTTGACGATGAGCTCCTTGATGATTTTTTCCATGCCCTGTCGACCCATTTCAAGACTAATTCGATTGCCGGCGTCTTTGGATTGCCTCCTTTGGAGACATCTGGCGCTGTGTCGTTGATAAAGAAGATTAGACAAAAAAACTTCATCATCATGCAGCTGGAGCTCTTCTGCTTCTTGGTCGCTCATCTCGGCTAAGCTCTGCAAGCAAAAATTATGATTGAATAATTGTTAAAAATATTTTCAAAACAATTAACAAGATACACAAGGTTTAAGCTGAAAAATAATCGGGCACCCTCCAATAAGCGGAAACCCTCTAATAAACGGGCACCCCCGAGGGGATGGGGGGGGGGTGTTGAAAATTAAACGGGCATGCCCGTTTAATGGAGGTTTCACGGCAGATCAGAAAATGACGAATTTTTATGCTTATACAAAAATCTCTCATTTTCTGTTGAAAATCTGTATCTCATTTCTGAAATAAGAATTATTCACAAATTTCTGATAAACATTTACTGAGATACGGACAACTATACACAAAAGTGACTAAGTGATCACAACAACACTGATGCCATTACATCCTCTCTATATAACGACCCGCTAGCAGACTTTTGGAAATGCACTCTCTTTATAACGTCCTCTCTCTACAACTACCCAATATGAACGGTCCCTTGAGAGTCGTTACAAGGAGAGTGAACTGTATATCGACTTTTGACTGTACAGGGTGTCCAACAAAAACTGAATTGAATTTCCGCCTTTTAACACCCATATTAAATTTCAAACAAAATCGTTTTTTCACAAATGGTCGGGTTGAAATATTCTTTCTGTAAATTTAATATTTTTAGTCATTTTTAGCTAAAAATTGTTCAAATACGTTGGTTGAAATCTCAAAATTTTTTGGGTTTTAACCGGGCAGCAGAAGCCCTTGACAATTTTTTCAGAAAATAGTGCAGTTTTTATTAGACACCTTGTATGCTCAAAAAAATTTTTAGCTGCAAAATACATCTGGTACATGAAATTTAAAGCTATCTTTTGACCGGTTATGGTTTAGATGTCACCTAAATTTGTGGTCTTACAAATCCATAGATTACAAGGCAAGCCTCTGATAAGGACACATCTTCAAATGGCGAAAAAAGTAACACCAACCAGATTGAGTAACAACAAGTTTTGTACAAAATTTGGTAAAGGTTTCAAATCTTAAGAAAAAAAACATTTAAGCTATATTTTAATGATTTTGTATCGAGATGAATTTGAAATTTGACAGCAAACCATTTATTCTAATAGTAGTTTTTCAAGTAAATTGACCATACTTAACACGGATCTGGTGTCACAACTGTGGCATTCGTTGTTCGCACTGAACTAACAACAAATGATCGCTTCGAAATCGAACATATCTTACAGAGACCATAACTCTTTGCAAATAATCATTTCTTTAAATTTTTGTACAGATTCGAAACCTTTACCAAATTTTGTACAAAACATGGTGTTACTCGATAAAAATAGTGTTGAATTTTTTATGGCATTTTTTGAGCTTTTAACTTTTTCATTATTAATTAATTAATTTTTATTAATTAATTTATTTATTGGACAAACAAGGCATTATACAATTGCACTTACAGTTTGAATCACAAATAAGTTTAAATTACAATTTTTTAATTTTCACATTCCCTAAATAATCGATTAGCAATCAAAAAGTCACTACAAAAAAAAAAAAAAAAAAAAGGACATAAATAAAACAACAAGAGGGGAAAGCGAGAAGGAAACTAAAGACAGAACTTTTAAGAAGCTTCACTTATTTTTGTTAAGTCTAATTTTTTCAGAGCCTGCTTAAAATGGATAGTGCTTTTCGAATTTAAATTTCTGGGTTAATTTTATTCCACAACTTTATAGTTCTACACAAAAACGGGTTGTGAGCAAAAGACTCATTAGATACAATGTGCGGATATCTACGCTGGGAGGTCGTGATTTGAAAATAGGAGTCCAGCTGAAAGTTCGACTTTTTAAATAAAATTTATAAAGCATGATAAGATCAAACATCAGTCGTCTTTCGAAAAGCGTTTTGAGACCACAAATTCTCACTCTCTGTTCGTATGATATTTTTTTATAGCCGCATTTTTTCAAAGCTATTTTAGTAAAAAATTTTTGAACTTTTTCAACTCTGTTAGAGTCTTGTCTTAATTTAGGGTTCCACACAGTTGTTGCGTATTCAAGAATGGGTCGTATATAAGTCTTATAGGCAAAAATTAAAGTAGCTAAATTTTTGTTTGAAGCGAACGTAAAATTAGAAAAGAAGCACGATTTCCTGATTGAATTATTTTCGAAAGGTGATCATTAAAATTTAAGTTTATATCAATCAAAACACCAAGGTCTTTTGCACAATTTGATTTTGGAATTGGTTCTAAATCGAGTTCGTAAATCGTTTTAGGATTTGTTTTTCCGAAATGAACTACTATACATTTTTCGCGTGCTATTCTAAGGTCCATTTATTTGACCACAGGCAAAGGTTGTCTAGTGCTTCCTGCAGTTTTAGTGATTCACTTTGGTAGGAAAGCTGTGATATATTTTTACATCATCAGCAAAATTTTTATTCCTATTTCTTTTGGCAGGCACTTTGGAGATCGTTTATGTATATGAGAAATAGGAGTGGGCCCAAGACACTTCCTTGAGGGACACCAGAAGCAATTTTTTTCGGTTCAGAAAAAGAATCATTTATTTTAACTCGAAAGTTCTTCCAGTTAAAAATTCTTTTATAAATGGAATATTTTTCCTCTTATACCCGAACTATAGATTTTTGGAGTAATTTTTGATGGGAGTAGAATCGAAAGCTTTGGCAAAATCAATGTATATCATGTCTGAATTATTGTTTTGCTTAAGAGATTGAGTAATGTCATTGAGTGTAGCTAATAATTGCGTATCTGTAGATCGATTTTTAAAAACCCGAATTGAGCAGAGGAAAAAAATTTGTTCTCTAACAAAAAATTTGTTATTTTTTTTGCAATAATTTGTTCCAAAAAACGGCATAATGTGCAAGTTAAAAAATAGCCTGTAATTAGAAGGGTTTGATTTGTCCCCTTTTTATAAATTGGCACCACGATTGAGGTTTTCCAAAAACTCGGAATCTTTTCTGATCTAGTATTGTTCGGAGGAGAGTAGTGACAGTTCTGCCAAAATAAGGGCACATTTTTTAAGGACAATGAACGGAACTTTATCTGGAGAAGTCGAATTTCGGTTAGGTAATTTGTTTAAAAGATTATAAATGTCGTGAACTTGTAATTCGACGTCCTCTAAAATGTTGTTATCCTTATAAAAGGGGTGAGTTCAGCATCTTTTTTATTATCCGACGTATTTGAAAACGAAGTCAAAAAAGTTTCAGATAGTATTTGAGCTTTGTCAATGTCATTTAAAAATAATTCTGAATTGTTTTCTAGTGGAGGAATTGTTTGACTGGGATTAATTTTTTGTTAATGTATCGATAAAAATCTTTGCGAGTTTTCCAAGAAGCTTTTTTTCATGTTCATTATGCAGTTTTCTTAAAAGAGTTTTTTGTAGCTGACAGCAATTTTTGTATTTATTTTCATATATGGATTTGTGAGAGCTAAACGATGAAGTCTCAGTTTTTCCTTTGAAAGGGTTCTTATTTGCTTTGTATATCTGATCCATTATTCTGTAAAAGATCTTTGAAAGGAAGACATTTGTCTATGTTTTCGCACAAAATGTTTATAAAACAAAAGTATTTCTTTTCAACTGTAAATTGATAAGAAAACATTGCTCCCAGTTAATTTTTGATAGCTCAATGTTCAGAAGAGATAAATTGGCAAAAGAAAAATCTCTTGCCATCAATTTAGTCTCTTTCGTAAACAATTTTTTTGTTTGCAAAAGAAAAGAAATGGAATTGTGATCAGATGTTGAGAAGGGATCAAGAACTAGGGCGTCGGAAATTAAGCTAGCAGGATTAGTGAGTACTAAATCAAGAGTTGTTTTATCTCTTGTAGGACTGAGAATGTGTTGCGTAAAACCATTTTGAGTAATAAATTTAATAGTAAAGCTGAGACTTCATCATTTGCACTTTTCATTGAAGACCAGTCAATTTTAGGCAAATTAAAATCCCCACAAAACAGTGCATTATCAGAAGATAACTTTTTTAAAGTTTTGAAAAAAGATTTGTTTTATTTAATGAGTAATTAGGAGGTCGGTAAACGCAATGAAGTTCAGTTTTCGGTTTAATCAGAAGTTTGATCGAAGTGATCTCAACCCATTTTTTTCTTCAGGTATTTCTTTAAATGGAATTTTAGTCGATATAAGAATAGCACTTCCACCCCCTCTTGGTTAGTTCTATTAGTCAAAATCGGTGTGTACTTTCCATTGCAAGAAAGTTCATTTAGATTTGTGTTTTCATTACTTAACCAAGTTTCGGTAATAATATCAGATCTGGATTTTGGTTTGAAGCGATATGGTGAAGCTCAGGAATTTTGTTAGAAATGGAACGCGCGTTGAAATAAAGACACTTAAAATTTCCTAGTTTGTCCCCAAAATCCTAGTGCAGCTTCTTAAAAGGCTTAGGATCCTTATTTTCCTTAATAGAAAGATCAGAGACAAAAAATTTGAAAAAGCCACACTCTTTATTTTTTTCGTAGCACTGCTTTCTTATGGTACTTAAAATCTTCAACTCACTTTCAGTCATGTCTCGGCGAGCAGAAATAGGTCCAGGATGAGTAGAAAGAGAAGCCACAGCTTTACCAAAGCTCCGGAGAAATTCATTTCTGTCTTTCTCAGTTGAGAAAGGGACTTTGATGATTCGGCCTCGGTGAAAGTTTTTTGAGCCATGCCGATTAATCTTGGCTAAATCAACATCCAATTGTTTGCCTGTTGCTTTGATGATTGATGATATTAGACAGGCATCACTTTCTTTGTTTCTTTGTCGTCACTTGCTTCTGGGACTCGCTCAATGACAGCCCGTAGAGATTTTCCTTTCATTTGTTCTGCCTCACGCATCGCTTGAACCATACTATGCGTGAAATCCGGAGCATGCTTTCCATAGCTGTTGTCCTTCTTAAGCTCTTCTTGAAGTTCGTCGATCCGATCGCGAAGGGAGCAGTTTTCTTGAATGACCTTTCCATTGGTAGCAGTTAGCCTCTTATTGGTCTCAGTCAAGGTTTCAGTACACTTAGTCAAAGAACCAGCTGAGCTTGTTGTTGTTCAATGGTGGTAAGGTGTTGAGCAATAATTTTGGCTAGGTCATCCTTGCCCAGCTTGTCGTAGAAATAATTTAGACATTAAAGATCAGCTAAATCGATTGAGAAAGAATGGAAAAAAAATAGAGAGAGATATTCTCCAAGCCGCTTTTGCTAGCTTGAAAATAAAGGACACCCCCGAGGGGATGGGGGGGTGTTGAAAATTA
The DNA here is from genome assembly GCA_004194705.1 of Ditylenchus dipsaci. Lineage (NCBI taxonomy): Eukaryota > Metazoa > Nematoda > Chromadorea > Rhabditida > Anguinidae > Ditylenchus > Ditylenchus dipsaci. Next base: position 180,700 of record SADC01000923.1, on the reverse strand, counting down.
AACGGGCATGCCCGTTTAATGGAGGTTTCACGGCAGATCAGAAAATGACGAATTTTTATGCTTATACAAAAATCTCTCATTTTCTGTTGAAAATCTGTATCTCATTTCTGAAATAAGGAATTATTCACAAATTTCTGATAAACATTTACTGAGATACGGACAACTATACACAAAAGTGACTAAGTGATCACAACAACACTGATGCCATTACATCCTCTCTATATAACGACCCGCTAGCAGACTTTGGAAATGCACTCTCTTTATAACGTCCTCTCTCTACAACTACCCAATATGAACGGTCCCTTGAGAGTCGTTACAAGGAGAGTGAACTGTATATCGACTTTTGACTGTACAGGGTGTCCAACAAAAACTGAATTGAATTTCCGCCTTTTAACACCCATATTAAATTTCAAACAAAATCGTTTTTTCACAAATGGTCGGGTTGAAATATTCTTTCTGTAATTTAATATTTTTAGTCATTTTTAGCTAAAAATTGTTCAAATACGTTGGTTGAAATCTCAAAATTTTTTGGGTTTTAACCGGGCAGCAGAAGCCCTTGACAATTTTTTCAGAAAATAGTGCAGTTTTTATTAGACACCTTGTATGCTCAAAAAAATTTTTAGCTGCAAAATACATCTGGTACATGAAATTTAAAGCTATCTTTTGACCGGTTATGGTTTTAGATGTCACCTAAATTTGTGGTCTTACAAATCCATAGATTACAAGGCAAGCCTCTGATAAGGACACATCTTCAAATGGCGAAAAAAGTAACACCAACCAGATTGAGTAACAACAAGTTTTGTACAAAATTTGGTAAAGGTTTCAAATCTTAAGAAAAAAACATTTAAGCTATATTTTAATGATTTTGTATCGAGATGAATTTGAAATTTGACAGCAAACCATTTATTCTAATAGTAGTTTTTCAAGTAAATTGACCATACTTAACACGGATCTGGTGTCACAACTGTGGCATTCGTTGTTCGCACTGAACTAACAACAAATGATCGCTTCGAAATCGAACATATCTTACAGAGACCATAACTCTTTGCAAATAATCATTTCTTTAAATTTTTGTACAGATTCGAAACCTTTACCAAATTTTGTACAAAACATGGTGTTACTCGATAAAAATAGTGTTGAATTTTTATGGCATTTTTTGAGCTTTTAACTTTTTTCATTATCAGTTTTGATTAGTCAGTTTTATGCTTTGCTCACAGTGGTTGGTCGATGTCGTGGTCGAGGCCGATTTTATCGACCACGGCCGATATTAAACTTCTTCAAATCAAGTGGAAACGTTTCACACAATACAAACCATGAAAAAATGGAAAATTTATCGTTCTATTACCCAATTTTTTTTAAATTTGTTGGCCTGATGGCCACGACAGTGACACGACCGCGACCTCGATCAAGGACTGTGATCAAGGGTTACTTATTTTGTGATTTTCAGTGTTGCAAAATTCTTTAAAAAATTTTCGGCACACAACAACATATTTGTAAAAAAACTTTAAACTTGGTTACGAGCATACTGCGCGTCTTCCACAAAATAAAAAGCTCCGCCGCTTCCGCCGCCGGCATTTTCGAAATTTCACCGCTTCCGCCATCGGAGCGCGGGCCGCCACCACTTTGATTTATATTTTATATTCGTATAAGGAGTATATACGTATAATATACTGGCTCTGGCTTTCGCTCTTTTTTATCTTCGCATTTCTCGGGATAAAACTTATAGCACCAGAAATATTTTCACTGTTTGATACTAAATATCAAGACTTTGTATTAAAAACAAGTTTATGTACTTGCAGGCTTTGTAATCTTAATCAAGGCCTTTAAACTTTTCGCTCGAAAATTTGTGCATGCCCTCTCTTTTGTCATTCAAGTTGGCATTAAAGTAGTGGAAGAAAATTATTTATGTTTGCAAAAAAAAAGAATTTTTTTGGCAAAAATAGAACAGTTTAATTGTAATTTCACTATGAAAAAAATCCAAATTTAAAGTTTCAAGATACAACTTTGGTATGTATGCTACTTGGTATTTGCCGAATAATTATATTTGTTTTGGCGATGAGAATCACAAAATATTCATATGACTTGTTCTAAACAGTTTTCCGCATAGCAAGTTAAAAAAAGACAACAATATCTAGATTTTATTTTTGTATTTAAATTACTTAAGTCTTATATTTTGTGGACTCTGAGGAAGAAAACCTTGATGTGTCCCGTGAGTAAGTGCTTGTTGTTAGAATAAACGAAACTCTTTCAAAATGATTCCCTTTTAATGTTTTAATGTTTCTTTATTTTCATAAATGATTTTTCATCAGGGAATTTGGGAATTTATTGGGTTGTGCCCCTTAATTGCTGAAAATAGCCCCTAATTTTTCCTGTTCAATTTTTTCCTTCCTAAGGATCAGATTGATCACTGAAAATAGTTATAGTGTCAGTTTCCCTGGTTTGAAAGAGCCATGATAGGGCTATGACACCTTCATTAGTCGCACAGTTAATGAATTTCGTACAGTTAATAGTGCCTTAAATCATACATATATTATTCAAAAACTCAAAGAACTGACACTAAATCATGTTTAGTAACCAATGTTTAAATTGTCTGAAACGACATTTTAGACAATAGAAAAAAGTTATGAGCCATTTTTCAGAAAATTATGGGTCTTACTTCAGCAATTAGATGGCTTATTTCAGAAATTAGGGGACATTTTTCAGTGATTAGGAAGCAATTAAAACTAGGGGGCATTTTTCCCGAAATTAGGGGGTATTTCTCAGCAATGAGGGGACAGACTTCCCGAATTTATTTAGTACGGGTGGGGGATGCATTTTATATTTTTCGTGAATCCGGTTTAAACGTCTCTTGAGTAACTTACATGATTTAAAAATGATACAAGGATGGTTTTCTACACTTCAATGTATAAACAAATTAATAAATGAATATGACTAGAATCTGATCAAAAGCTAGACTCACCTTGATCTCCCAAGGCAAAAAATCATATTAAAGACCATCGCCGTTGCTGACAATGGCAATTTCGAGTTTTGAATTCGCGGGGGGACATATCTTTTATGTTTGTTTTATTTGTTTACGATTAAAATTTGTTCAAAATATAGAACCATCTTCTAGTCGAGCCCAACTATGCTTGGTATTGTCAGATTGGACGACTTAGCCGACTCTTATTGAGCCATAACCTATTATTAGTAACTGTTGATTCGCTTCATCTAATTCACAGAATTGAATTTTAGATGCAAATAAAAAAGTACTTCGCAAAACATTTTCCGTATTTTTCCCGCCAATTCAAAAGCTCTAAATTGCTGCTGTCATCAACGGCGATGGTCCTTTAAAGGGGCATGCCCACGCTAATAAGAGGTGGTGCCCGCGAATTCGAAAATTTTTCCTAATCATTGAGTTTCTGTACGGATTTTTCAACTTGATTTCTAACACAACAAGGCCTAGAATTTAATTTTAAGTGTGGTTTTGTTAGAAACCGAGTTGAAAAATCGCTACATAAGTTCAATGATTAGGAAAAATTTTGAATTCCCGGGCACCACCATGCCCCTTTAAGGTAAATTTTTTCAAAAACTTGAATTTTTTTATAGAGTCTGAACATGGGGTGCCGGTTTATCAACGGTGTCAATTTTTCTAAGATTTTTTTTATAGAAATTAGTTATAGTGTGGGGTCCATTGTACCTGTATTTATTTTGTTACAATCTTTTTCTGCCACGCAAAAAGTAAAAATGAGACTGGACAACAACATTAATTTATTCAACTTTTAATCAAATAACTGTGGTGTTTGCCAAACAACCAGAATCACAAATGACAAATAAAGTAAGAGTAACAAGTTAAAGTAGAATGTGTTCAAAGAAAGCACATTCATTGCTAAAATTGCTAAGAGCTTAAAGGGCTTTTGCTGTTTAAACATTCTCCATTTCTTTTTTACCACTCGTTGAAAATCTAAATGAGTAGTTTTTCGTATTTTGGGGACACCGAAAAGAGTCTTTTTGGTGCAAAAATTCTAGAAATAATCTGTTTGTGGTGACCGCAACATGTATTTCAGTGCTTATTACTATTTGAGCGTTGACCTCTTCATAATTTTGCTTCAGGCGTTTTCTATTGTGGGCAATGGATTTATTGTTTATCTGTTTTGCATGTAAGTATTGCAAACCAGTAGAATTTTTTTACTGAACTAAAAAAGTCATAGTTAAATCAAAATGTTTCAGCAAAAGACGACTTAGAAAGAATTTGTCATTACGATTAGTGCTTACCTTGGCTATCACTGACTTTCTGTTCGGAATTTCAAGTTTGTTACACGTTTATTTTCTTGTTGAAGGGGCAAATTAGTTCAAATTAAACAGTGCAAATTAATTTGGTGACTAGTAATTCGGCACTATATGAGAACGGGATTGTTTTTTTGCCTTGGTCCCCTGTTACTTTTTTATGAATTTTTGATCAAAATTGCAAGATTGCTGTACAAGAAGCTGGAACTACTTGGAGAAATTGGTTGACCGAATTATTATGATTTATCCGTAATATACAGTTGATCAATGTCTGTTGTAGATTTGAATAAAGATTTGATAAAAAATTCATAAAAAAACCACAGGGGGACCAAGGCAAAAAAACAATCCTATTCTCATGTAGGGCCAGTAATTTTTGAAAAGCATCCCTGTTTTCACTATAGTTCTTAAAAGTGCACAATTAAATAAAAATTAAAGTTTAAACTACGCTTAAATAGCACCCAGAGTTATAAGTGGTATTTAGGTGTTGTTTAGGAAAAAACTAGGCTAAAGTAGTTTATTGAGAATTTTTCAAAAGAGTAAAAAATTCTAAGGCCACTTTTTTATTTTAACGCACTTGTTGCTTCTTTACATCGATTTTTTAGCTTATGAAGTCTGTTTAGGCAATGCGCTGCCCTGTCTACTTCCGTAAAAAGAGCCAGATGCGCTATGTTTACTTCACAGTCGGCCTAGGGTTGGTGTTAGGCCTGATTGATGTCTTCTTGAGTATTATTTGCACCCTCTCAAACAAAATGTTGGTTGCGCTGCTGTTGGATGTTTTACCTCTTGGGAGTTTAGAATCTACTGGGTTTTGGCAATATGGTTAGTTTTAAAGTAAATTCGTGATTGTAAATACAGTCAACCCCCGATATAACGGCCTTTGACGGCCGGTGCCGACTGAGAAAAACATAACTGTCCCCATGAAAAAACATCTCATTTTAACATTTGCGAAAATATTTGACAAATTTTATCGTTTTTAACATCTAAACTATCCAAATATTTATTCCTATTGTGAAAATGTTACTTTATCTCTCTTGACTTCCCCCCCCCCTATATGGCTGCTCCACATGAGAGGGCATTATATCGAGGGTTGACGGTATTTGTTTATTTGCCAAAGTAAAGTTAACACATGTAGGAATAGCTTAAGACTTGCTATCAATGTAATTGTAATACAAAATTTTTTACTGAATTGGTTATATACAGTATACCCGATATTTTGGCTCGCGATAATTAAAATGACTAGAATCAACACTTGATCAGGGCTGGGCACGGGCTTTGATTTTGCCGGCCCGGCCGGACCTCGTTTCAAAAGCCCGGCCCGGACAGCGGTCAGGCCCGGCCCAGCCCGAGCCGCCCGGGAAAGCCCGGAAAAATTTTCTCATTCAAAATTTCAAAAATTTTTCAAAAAATTCAAATTTTTGACCAATATTTAAAATTTCAAGCTTTTTTAAGGATCTTTTCGCCTTAAAAAATTATTTGGCGCCTTCCTTACATTGTTTACAAAAGTACTTTTCCTTTACTTTTTTATTACTTTTATTTGGGCCGTCTTGGTTTTCTTTTGGCTTTTATACCCATTGAAATAATTTGTGCGCTCCTTATTATCAAATAATTTAGTGCTTTTAGCTTCATTTAAATGTAATTAATTGACTTTTCTTTTCGTTGGAAGTTTTAATCTAAGCTGTAGTGGTGTGAAACGCTGCAATGATAACCTTGCTAGATAGCCAAGAGCCTGAGGATCATTTCGACGCAAAGTTGTATCTAAAAGGAATAAAAAAAAGGAGATAAACAAGGTTTGCACCCACTGGGATTCGAACCTGGGAGTTCGAAATATTAAATTGCAATAAATATATGATAAATGGGCGCTTGAATGCAAAAAATTGTTAAACGGTAAAAAAATCCTTTGAAATAGTGGAATTTTCAGTTGTCTGTGAGTTAACCCGGGCCTAACCGGGCCGGCCCGGGCCGGAGCTTTTCAGCCCGGCCCGCCGCAAGCTTCGGCGCGGCCCGGTCTCGGGCCGGCACGTGCCCAGCCCTGCACTTGATATAATATACAGTCGACGCTCGATTTTAGGACACTCGCAGGACCAAGGAAAAGTTCGTTCCACCTAGGGTCCTGCACTTTTTTAGCGTGATTTTTTTACATTTTCTGCAATTCTGTTTTGACAGTCTAGTCGCAAATATCGCAAATAATCCAATTTTGCCGATCGTTTTCAAAAATTCAAATTTTTTTCTATAAAAAAGCAAAAACTCGATTTAAGGACATGATTTTTTGAAAACTTCTGTCCTTAAATCAGGGTTCGTAATAAAAATTTTTGAAAAAAATACATTTGGGTAAAAAAGATTTTACTTAATTTTATCCAGTGCTTATTGCTATTTTGGAGCGAAAAAAATATTTTGACTAAAAACTTCAAAAATAAAAAAGATTTCGGTTCCCGAAAAAAGGACAAATCTTTTTAAAAAGGACTATTACGAACCCTGCTTACATCTATTTTTTACTTTTTTATAAGAAAAAATTTTAGATTTTTGAAAAACGATCGGTGAAATCGGAACCCTTGCGATATTTGTGACTAGACTGTCAGAACAGAATTGCCGACAAATTTAAAAAATCACCATAGGTGGGAACGAACTTCTGTTCTTTATCGAGTGTCGACTGTACACTTGAAGCTGGTCCCCAGAGTGCACACTATATCGAGCTTCGACTGCATACGTAAAAGTGTACTTCTTAGTGATATTTCTCAGATTTTTGATGGCGAACTAAAAAAAAGTTTTGCCTTGAACTTTTCAGTCTAGTTTAGTCTAATATCCTACTAAGAGCGTTTGCCAAGGCCTTGTAAAAACCTATACTTGATAGTACAGAATACTTAGTACAGGATCCAGCAGTAGAGCTTGATTGTGTAGTCACCCCGTTAATAAATTTAACCATTAACAAATTAAGGTGTTCAATGTGATAATGCTTATTCTGACTGTCATTGTGGCTTACGATGTCAATAGACTTGGTCGCAAAAGAAAAAAACAAGTTGACGCGAATAAATCTAACAGCTACATATTATCAGGAAACAACTCAGATACTAAAAATTAAATCAAGCCAATCGTCTATCTATGGGCATTCTAGTGATTTCCATCATTTTTCTAATGGTTCCATCTACTTTCGTTGGCATAGTCGATATTTTGGATTAAAGAGTTTTGAAAGACTTGGCCCATTTTACATTTTTGGCCTGCTGATGGCTGGTAACATTTAAAGCTACTTATAAAAAATATCGCTAAAATCAGCAAGTTCTAATTTGAAGGATTTTATAAAATGCACCTATTTTTATTTAATAAGCCAATATTCACTGCTGTTCCAATCATCGACTAAAAGTACAGACTGAACTAAAGACTGAAATCGGTATTAAAAGCCTTTCATTTGACAGATGTTCAAAAAAAAGTTATTAACGCTCTTTTCTTAGACTTTGGTTTACTAAAAGGGCTGTGGGCTGCTTTTAACACGGAAAAGACCGTGAGTCCTAAAAGTATATTCTTGTGCAGAATTTCACTCTGAACACGATAGTGAATTTTTTTTGAAAAAAGCCACTCTATGGTGGTTACTGACTATCTGAACCGTCAATGTCACGATTTTTGCATCTTCAAAGGGGTAGATCATGCCAATTTCTTAGATAGATCAATCTATCTTTTTGTGCAAAAGAAAACGCAGATTACGAGCTGTAGAATGACATATCGTTGAGGTATTTATGACAATCAAATCAAAACTTTTCGGCTTGACGAAATATTTGTGCTTCTTCAAAAACGTTGTTCATACAAAAAAAGCCCGGAAAAATGTGAAAACGCTGTTATTTAGTTATTGTAGATACTTTTCGAAAGAGCAGAAAAGCTGCATTAGATAGTGCTTTGAATTGAGCCAAAAAAGAGTAAGGGTAGGCCAGCGTTTGTTAGAATGAACTCAAATATGAGTCTGAAATATGTTGACTTCGTCCTAACATACGCTGGCCTACCTTAGCCTAAGCCTAAAATCATAAAAAAACAACAGGGGCAAGACTACCCTCCCCATCGAAGAATAGAGCACAATTTTCAAGGAGAAGGCTGTTTCGCCGTCGCGGTTTTCGCCGTCGACGTTTTTCGCCGTCGCGGTATTCGCCGTCGACGTTTTTCGCCGTCATCTTAATCCACCGTCGTGAAATTGTGTTTTAGTTGTGTTTTGATTGGATTATCCATTTTCTATTGTTATTTTTATGTATTAGGTCCGCATTCTTCTTACGCCAACGTACGCACCACAGTGATACAGAAGCTCGCTATTTCACAATCACTTGAAACCAATGCTACTGCAAGCTGACAATGTGGCAGCCTTTTCAAGCAAACAGCGCTACGTAGAATACATTGAAAGAAACTTTATTGGTGAGTTTTTATTGGTGAATTTTCTCTTTGCTTACCTTAATACGCACAGGAACCTTTGGGGAAAACGGTGCTCCCGACGTTCAACCTCTTTTTTCCTTCTCAGTCGCAGATATGTACACATCTACCATCGAGAAGCGGCCTAAAGACAACAATACGATGGAGTCCAATAACAAAAACTCAAACGATTACTCGGAAGCAAGCCAGGAGAGTGGTGGATGGCAAGACATCTTCGAGCTGCGTATGACGGTGATTATCGAGTACAGTATTTGGTAAACTCATTATTTGGCATCCATTATTTGCTGGTTTATTCTTGATATTTTCTTCAGCAGTTCGTTGCGGGTCACGTTGATTCGAGAAGCGCAAAGAGTGTCAGAGCCGACAAAAGAATTCTCGCTCAGGTGCAACATTTGCACAGGTCATTGCTGGTCGGAAAACCATGATAGAGTGGGCCAATGGAATGGTGGCAGCGTTCTAATAAAAAAAACTTGATCCTAATTTGTGTGTACCTTCACCTGTTGTTAATGTTTGTTTGCTGAGCGTGAATAAAGTAGGATCAAAATTTCAATTGATCGAATTTACGTTTATTTGCGTTAATTTTTTAATATTTCTTAAAAATCTTGCGTATTTGACTTTTGCTCATAGAAGTAAGCCAATTTTGTTAGACGGCGAATCAAGCCGACGGCGAAAAACGTCGACGGCGAAAAACGTCGACGGCAAAAAACGTCGACGGCGAAAAACGTAGACGGAGAATTTCGCGACGGCGAAACACGTCGACGGCGAATACCGCGACGGCGAAACAGCCTCTTCCAATTTTCATATACTACCAAATAAGTGCAAAAACATCTGTTTTTACACTTGAACACTTATCCAGCATATGGAATTTTAGCAACATTTTAAAAAAAATTGGAAAGAAAAAAGAAAACAATTTTCAAAAATAAACATTCTGGACAGAAAACTTGTCAAAATGCATTTCACTATCTGAGATATGTTTCTGGACAATATTTTCTTGGTTGATACCTTTGACACTAAACATTTTAGCTAATATGATTTTTAGGTGTTTCTAACAGCTTGTCTACATAATTTTCCACGTGGAACTAAGAATGGCTGCTAAAACACCATTGAAAAATATTGGAAGGGGCAAGTGTTTAACTCAACCTAGTAGTCTAGATGACAACGGAGCAAGCACTGCTAGAGCAGCTACTATCTTTAGAACTTCCTTACCTGCTAGTACTCGAAATTTTTCTGCTGCTTGTTAAGCCTTTCGCATCTCAGAATGTACCAGTGACAACTCTGCACACTCGTTAAAAAAAATATTTTTTATACATTTGGTCAAGGTTGTGTGAATAAAGTAATTGGCTGAATTTATTTTAATTTCAAAAACTCGTATGTACTTGAGCGGATACTTTTTAATTTATTTTAATTTTTAAACAACATTTACCTTATTAGGGGCTCATAAGATAGCCCTGAATCTGGCACTTGTGCACTTGAGGGCCCTTTTTCGGTTAACTGTAATATGGTTTAAACGTCTCCTAAGTAATTTTATGCGCCAGAAACGATAAAAAAGTTGTTTCCTAACAATTTCCGCACTAAAAAGTGAAGTTCTCAGAAAAAAAGTTGGCTACCAAAGATTGACCAACTGCTTTGGTGCCCCAAGTAATTAAACCAAAAAGGGTACCTATACATCTTAAAAAAACCAAAAAGATGGAATTTGAACATAGTTTTGTTAACTATGGCCTACCGCATAAAGAAACTCTGGTATGCATATTGTTTTTATGCATCCAGAGTTACTTCGAGTGATTGGTGTCTAATCTCAACCCCAAGTGTCTAATCTCAACCCCGCATCTCAATCCCAAGCAACAAGCCCCTGCGCCCTGAAGGGGGCGCAGCGGCTTGGTTGGTTAGAGATGCGCGCACTCACTTACCTTAGACATAATTCCGAGCAAGACTCTTGATCAAAAATGCATTAGAGACTATTTTGCCCAGCTCCAGTGACCAAAACGTGGTAGGATACCTTAATATACGATATTTCACTTTGGGGGACCAAGGCAGTTGGTCAATCTTTGGTAGCCAACTTTTTTTTTTGAGAACTTCACTTTTAGTGCGTAAATCGTTAGGAAACAACTTCTTTTATCGTTTCTGGCGTATAAAAATTACTTAGGAGACGTTCAAAGCATATTTACAGTTAACCGAAAAAGGATCACCCCCCCCCCCCCCAAGTGCACAAGTACCCTGAATCTTAAGAATCTTAATCTACAAAATGGCACCAAGAAATAATTTTCAAAAATAAAAAAGTTGAGGCCATTTGAGAGTGTAAAGTTTAGTTTAGCATCCGCAAACAGCCTTCTCATTGTGTATGCGCCTAAAGAGGTCAATAATTAAGGTAATAGATGACCAGATATCGAACAGGTGGGTTCTTCTGTGCAATACAGCTTATTTTTGCCCAGGCATGCCCAAGGTCAGAAAAAAATGCACTAGATTGTATAAATTACCCTATATTCTCTAATAATCCCCCATGGGGATTATTTTCAACCCCTACAAGATCGGAAGAATTTAGATATAAAAAGAAATTTTGAGATTTTTTGCAGTCGACCAAAATCTGAAAAGTGGAATCAGTAGAGCTCGTGCTAATTAAGAAAACGCAAAAAAACGATTTGTGAAATGTTTGCTCTAGGCTGAGATATGAGGTCCCTAGGGTGGGGGATTATTAGAGAGTGAGGAATTAATAGAGAATATACGGTAATTAATGAAACAAGATGAAGGGAGAATTTGAATATATTGAAAAATTTATTCTATTAAACTTGAAAAACCATGGTTACGATTCTGTCCTGACTTTTTGAATATGCCGCTCTAAAATTTCTAACATTTAAAAGACAATCTGGCCTTGTTTTACTTTGTTTGTTTCGAAAAATCAAAACAGATAGGAATCGTAATAAAATCAACAATAATTTTTCTTAAATACCCGTTCTTTTTTATATTATAACAAATTACGCATCAAAATATTTTTTGAAAGACCACTTTTGATCGTTTGAGTTATCGCAAGAGGCGAAAAATAGGTCATCACCAGAATTGACACCTTTGACATCCAACACAAGCCTGACTCCACATGTTTTAGCATTCCATTCTAAATTAATGCTACAAAATGACAATAAAAATGTCAAAATACCTTAATATGTACAAATGTTGACAAATTGGGGCTACATTCCCTGAGTATAACTTTTCTCCGACCATCTACCATTGCTTTGGAGTCAATATCTGTGCAAGTGGTTTCTCTCCTTAGCTGATTGTCCATGCTCCAACTAAATGCTGAATGGTTTGCTAGTAATTTTTCGAAACATTTTTTTGTAAAAAGGAAAATACTTGAGATGAGCTTCCAGTGGTCTGACATTGAAAACACCTAGAAAAATGGCCTTTATTTTCTAAGCGTTGAAGTGAGTCAAGGCAGAGTATTCCATTGGCATTTCTGACCTAAATTTCATCGGCTTTAATGCTGTGTATTGGGTTATTCAAAAAAATCGTAAGATTTCAAAAATTTTACTAATTGCCTGCGCTTTTTTTAGCTTTGACGTTTTTAGAGTTTTCCAATAGAGAAACTTTCCAAAAAACTTTTCAGAGTTCAGTGGGTGACTAGTCTTTTTTCAACCATTGAAAACTACAACAATGGTACAAAAATTATATTTTAAAATTGAAAAACTGCAAAATTGAACCTGAGCCCCATCCCCTACACTCACTCGAACTTTACCATCGCCCTCCCGCCTCGGTAAAATCAATTTAGGGGACCGAGAAAAATTTTTTGAAAAGGTTTTATACTGGAAGGTACAAGTTCAAGGGAGTGGAAGGGGGGGGGTGGCTCAGGTTCAAGTGCTCCGAAAAATCTTACGAATTTTTCGAACAATAATTAAAAAATAATAATAAACCCTACATATCCGTAAGCCTTGACATTTTCATCTGGGATGAATTTCTCTGGTATCACATTATCCAAATACCATTTAAAACTATGGCATTTTAGTCGTTCTCTGAGTGCTTTTCTTTCACTTAAATCACGCTCAAAGCCGTCTCCTTCCTGATTTAAAGCGAACATTATTTGAAATATCTTCACAAATAACAAATTATAAAAAATATCAAAAACATTACTTTGAGCCCATTCTTTGGACGTAAAACAGTCGTTTATAGTCATCCATCCAGACTTCGGCAAGTCTTTTAGAATTGGTTCATGCACGTCTTTATTGCCTCCTCGACCAGTCATATTATAAGGATGGCCGTTTCGAAAAATATGCCTACATGGAGAGCATGGAAGGATTTCCACTGAGCCATCACATCCACACCTTCAAAGCTCAACAATAAAAAAAAAATTATTAATCCAATTGCTTACTCGAAAGATATTTCTAAGTTTTCACCGCCCCAAATGTCCATCTCTGAATTTTTTATTATATTTATAGCAAAATGTTACTCTCGGTACCTACCAGCATCATATGATCTACTTCAAAGAAATACTCTCTGTTCACAGCAAATAGTCCACCTGCCATTGTTGGAGTCAACAGGTAGTCTGTTGCTGGATTTTTTCTACGTTTGATTTCTCTTTTGGAATAGCTTCAATTTTGTAGTGAAGACTCCACCAAAATGTTCCAATCCCTGATTTCAATTACTTTGACTTCGCCTAAAACATCAAAAATATTTACCTGATAGACCTCCTCCCATGTATTCCATGTTTTGTTCAGAATGGAGTCGATTACTGGAACACTACTGCCGTTCTTTGTCTTTTATCCTTTGTAGTAATGGCTCCAGCCTAGTACAAAACATAATTTTTTCTTAAATTTTAAATGAAAAGCTAACCATCCTTGAGATGCTTCACAGTGTGAGTCCAAGAAATATAACTTCAGCCAGTGGCATATGTTGCCCCAACAATTTTTGCTCTGATAAGCCCTAAACGAGTGGATGATCGAAGTAGACGGACCAATCCTCCAAATCTTCCTAGATATGCTCTAGTTGCATTTTTAGCTCTTCTAAAAATGTTTTGAGTTCAATTCAAAAAAACTTATGTTATGCAAGCTCAGAATAAGTATTTTCTCAGTCTAAATCAAATTAAAACAAGGATTTTTTTATCTCATTGCGTTGCAACTAACAGGATTCGAACCCTACTGTTGTAGCATACTGAGGCTGTTGTCTAACCCACTGCGCCATCATGCAATAACGTATATGTGCAAATTTTTGTCATATTGAATTTACAGAAATGATTTCTTGGTCAGCCTGTGGCCACTTTCAGGTCGATGAATAAAGTAAGGATCAAGAGTACTCGTGATCTATTGATCGTGTTTCAGACACGACGAGTAGGATCGAAAATCACGAGTAAATTTTGATCCTTACTCTATCCGTCGACCTGAAAGTGGCTCCTGTCATCATATTATTGCTTAAACTTGCCTCTCTGACTAAAGTCATCCACCAGTATGATCTCTTTCAGCAATTCTTAGGAGTTCTGTTTACCACCGAGTGAACTGTTCTTAATAATGTGCTCCAAGCTTCATCAGTAAAAATAATGACAACTGAAGTTGGGTAAATCAGCATCATAAGTTAGTGCTCTGCATCTCCTGATCGTTGGTCAGGCACGCTCGGTCCAAAGATATTTTGTCACTGGAAAACAAATTTAGTTAGTAAGGAAGTAGTTAGTAAATAATTAGTTAGTAAATATGTTAAAAATTCAACCTGGACACCACATTCATAAACCAATGTTTTATTTCTTCATCAGCCTTTTTTGCTCTTCTGGTTTCAAAATAACTCTTGTCGTCTTCTCCGGGTCCAGTCGGCTGAACTTTGGCATAATCTGGCACTTTATGGAAGTTCTTCGGATCCCAAGGTAGCAAAACACTTCATGGTGTTAAAAAATAAAATTTGGGTTTAGATCTTGGAAATACTTGAACTGGAACATATTGAACTCGTCTTTTGATTGTTCTGTGGAGATTGCACATTTTAGCTTATTTATCAAATCAATAATATTATCTCTAGATTTAACTGCTAATTTGTCTAATGTTGTGAGTACTACGAAGTAGAAAAGTATATAGAAAATTAGAAGAGTAATTACTGAGAGACTAGCTCTAATGGTCCATTGTCTTTTTTCTTGCTAGAGCCAAAATATCGGACTAGAAATAAGGGGCATTTTTCATGCTAGAAGCTAATGATCAAAAATTAGAATATTCATTTTTAAACCTAGTTCACTATTCGCCGATAATTAACCTGCTTGGATGAAAGGGAATTGAAAGCTATTTAGGTTGAATATTCGCCTCGTGGCGCAGAGGGTCAGCGTTTATGTTTTCATGTTTTTGGACCAAAATCGTGAGCATTCAATCATACCTGGTGGTCTGCTATTTCTTTTTGCTTATTTGACCAATTTATAAAGTAATCCGACTTTCGTAGCATCAAATTCGGAATCAGCAACCCAATTACCCTTAGACATTGGTCAAAAAAAGTGTGCTTCCTGGTGGGATCGACATGCGCACTATTTTTATCCAAAAAACACGAACGCTTACCCACTGCGTCACCGAGTCCAAATTTTCAAAATTAAATAACTTTAACCCCCCCCCCCTTTAAGCCATCGTAAAAGTTATCTTTTCCAAAGAATTTTTTGTCTATAGATCTCAGATATGGGCAACTACATTAATTGTACGTAAGACAGAATGACACTGATAACGGTAGAGCTCGCGGAGTCAGCAATGTACCTAAAACCTTAGAAAGGAATTTGAAAAAAAGCAGAAACGTTAATAGAGATACATTTACATAAAGAAATAAAAATTTTTGCTTGAAAAACTCGTTATAAAAAGTTGTGCGAAGAACATTATGAAATCAGCGAAAATTAAATTATTGGACGAGTTTATTTTAAGTTTGAAAAGTTGCTGTATTGCAATTTGCAATACCATTGTCTCGCAAACATTTAGCTGCAAAACTTTAAAGAGAGATGGTTTTAAAAAGCCTGTTTTAAATCAATAGGCAGCAAATAAATCAATAGCATTCATTCTCGCCATTTCCCTTCCATATAAAGAAATTTGTGAAAAAAGAAAGACAAAAACAATTAAAGATATTATTTTTTACCGACTATTTAAAAATGTAAAAAAATCTTTAAATATCGTATTTTCTCTATTATTCCACACTCTCTAGTAACCCAGACCCTCAACTTTGAGGACTGTATCTCAGCTCAGTGAAAAAATTTAACAAAGGTGTTTATTCAGGGTTCGTAATGAAAAATTTCGAAAAAAGGACATTTGGGTAAAAAAGGAGATTTTGACCATTTTTGAAGAAAAGGGTCATTTTTATCAAGTGCTCATCACTATTTGGAGCGAAAAAAAATTGGACTAAAAACTTCAAAAGTAAAAAAGATTTTTGGTCCAAAATAAGATAAATCTTTTAAAAAGGACGATACGAACCCTGCGTTTATTGCATTTTCTCAACTCCACGAGCTCTACCAATTCTTTTTTTTTTGGATTTTTACCCAAAAATCTCGAGATCGACCCCGTTTTTTGATTTTCGGACGAATGAAAATAATCCCACATGTGAAATTTTTAGAGAAATACGGTATACAGAGTGCGACATCCTCAACAAACTTTTATTTCGGCTTATTTATTTTAGCTTTAAAAAAGTTTACATAAAGACATAAAACAAGTCAAAAATCTTGTGTAGATTTAAAAACAAACAAAATTTCTATTTGGTAGTTTTTTATGTAATGCTAAAAAGCTCGTTCATTTATAACTTTTATGATGTACCTTTTTACAAATAATTTACAAAAGAAATCAAAATTTTGGCTTAATTTTTCGATTGATTCTGTCACATCTACTTCTTCTTTTTCAACCTTGAGCTCGCCCTAACAGGATTAGCAAATCTAACGCTATTTCTCTGCATCGGGATCATCAGCATAGAGTCTACAGAGTCTTTTTGTTTAGTTGCTGGCATTACCCTGTTTGGACGAGATGCTGAGCAGACTCAACACTGACCGAAACCGGAAATAGTTTTGCCATTTTGGCGCTTGAAGGAGAGGCTGATGCGGAGGTGAGAAGTTGAGTGAGTATTCATTCAAAGGACTGCTAACTTTTGTACCAGTGCTTTCACCTTTTTGGTTGGATGGGTAATGACAGAAGGAGGAAGACCTAAAACAAAAAGACTTAAACTTGTACTTTAAGTGATGCTTCCACTCTTGTCTAATGCAGTGAGTCTACTTCTAAAATATTTTTATTTACGGTTGCTTGAAATGGCAAAATGAAAAGTTTACATGTGGCAAATTAGGAAATGCAAAATGCAGTTTGAGTCAGAACTGCTAATTGATCTCAGCCGACCTTTGTTTTTAAATGGAATAGGTGAGGAGGTTTGCAGTCTGCAAAAAATATATGAATTAGTCTAAGCGGTGTGTGAAGACTTTGCGAGTTTCAATGCATGAACGCATTTTTGAAGGATAACTCAATACAGCATCTGAGTTACGTACAAATTTAAAATTACAATCTTATTTTCGTTTCATTAAAAAACTCGGCTCTAAATGTGTTCAGGTGCGCCCAAAATATATGCCTCGGTTCCCTGCTTATTCTGCAAATATTTATTATAAAAGTTTCAAAACAAACAACCTGAGTCTCGAAAACCATTTTTGCACTTTTTAAAAATATTTTAAAGGAAAGAATTTTAGTATAAAAATGTCAAAAATTGCCTTGGTCGTCCAAGCTAATTTTTCACATGGATTTTTGTGAGTTTCGTTTTGAAACTCATTTCCTAATAAAACAGTTTGTGTATAGTATACTTCTTTGGGACTTGTTTACTTGGGGTCCCTTTTTGGTCAACTATGAATAGTGTTTGGACGTCTTCTAAAGTAATTTTATACGCTAAAAACGATAAAAAAGTTGTTTCCCACATTTTGCGTACTGAAGAAATAGGATTTCAAAAAATTTTGGTTACCATAACTTCACCAATTGCCTGGTCCCCAAGCTGAATAAACCAAAAGGGTAGCAGGATATCCTTGAAAATACCGAAAGGTGACATTTGAATATAGTTTATTGAGTGCGGCCTATAGCATAAAGAAACTCTGTATGCGTATTGTTTTTATGCATCCAGAGTCACATACAAGTGATTTGTGTCTAAGGTATGTGGTTGCGCGCGTTCCAAAAAGGACCCCTCCCCAAGTAAACAAGTTACACTTATTAAATATGATTTGAAGAAAAACTTTAAAAAAATTTGGTTGTATCATCTCAATGCGGGTTGTTTTCGCCTTGGTACCCCTGTTTCTCGGGGGACGGCTCTGTTCAGATCGAGGGGCACCTTTTTGCCTTGCTCCCCCTGTGTTTTTTTTTCAAATTTTGTCTTACACGCTACATTTCTGATAACGCTACATTTCACGCTACAAAGACCTGATGTAGCCGCCCTTCGCCTGAGGATGTTCTCAACTACGATAATAAGCAAGCCATTTCTTCTTCGTCGGTCTCGAGATCTTAAGAATGAAAAACCTTGCGACATTTGTGGCGCGGTAATGCTTACCGAAAAAAGGAAATTGAGAACATTAAGCTAGGAACCAATGGAGCCGCACCTCCGCACTCCGCACTCTCGCGCGAATCTTCACTCCGGCATGCGGCGCCAGCGTGTACACAATCAGGCGACACTTTTTCGTAGCCGCACTCCCGCGATCTTTCATTCTAAGTGAGGCGCTTTTTTAGTGCGGCGCATCATCGCTGTTTCATTTTCTTTGCTCTTTTCAGCACTCAATTTATTTTTAGTACAGTTTTGCCGCTTTTGGATCCTAATTCAAATCTTTTATTGCACCTGTTTCATGCAAGAATCTTTCACAAGATAAAACGACTCCTTGGAAACAGCAATGCGAATACAGCGTCCTACGTGGAAGAAGCCGTGTTTAGACAAAACTGCCAAGCCTCAGGATGGGATATTTTAAGCAAATTTCTTGCGCAAAAGTATCTCATTTACAATGTGTACAATTACAATGTCTAGTCTTTATAAACTTTGTGTTTACGAAAACACGCGCGAGAAAAATGTAGCATGGTGGACAAAATTTGAAAAATTTTGAAAAAAAAACATAGGGGGACCAAGGCAAAAAGGTGCCCCTCGATCTGAACAGAGCCTTATGTTAGGCGATGGTAGACCGGAGTATGTTAGCACATACTCAAACATATCTTAAACTAATGTTTCTGTCTATCCTCACATACGCTGGCCTACCCTTGCCTGAATTTAGCCTGAAAAAATCACAACTAAAAAGAGCAGGGGAGACCAAGGCCAAAAAACCACCTTTGTGGAATAGGACCAAATTTTGTGATACTAAAAAGTACTTTACTTTGTGAGTGCTTTTCCACGAACTCCATAGCATTATGAGTGACCACATGAAGAGACTGTCTTCTTTTTTGCATCGCCTTCAAAAGATATTTTTTTTTTTCACTTATTTTTTTTTGAAAATTTTACTTGCACATGCTGTTGTCTTAGTTCTCGATTGATTAGTGCGTAAAGCACTGGTTAGCAGCCGAATTGAAACAGACCAGTAAATGGGCCGAAAAAAATACTGAGCTCAGAGTAAGCGTTGACCAGGAAACTAGAAACTAAAAAACATTATACTTCAATTTGATATTAAAAAACTAACCACAATCACTCCGAATTGAGACATTATATTGAGCAACCAATAAGGAGACCAGCACAGAAAGTAAAACAAAACAACTGCCACTATCCTTTGGTCACCTTAAGATTTGCAAAATGACATACCGTAAACTCTCTAGTAGACGGCCCACTAAATTCAAAATCGGGTTTTTGGCATTGCGTTTTTTCCACTTTTAAACTTTCTCAGGCAATTTAAAAGCTCATCTCAATGGCTACAAATTGAGGTATAATTTCCCTGAGAAAAGTTTTCAAAAGCAAGTCAAAACGCAATGCCACAAACACGATTTTTAACGCAGGGGGGGGGCGTCTATTAGAGAGAATACGGTATTTTGAATATCCAAAAATTGTTAACCTTATAAAATCTAGCATTAGAAATCTGGCTTGTGTGGCTGTCCGAATATTTCCGCACACTCATAGCATTTGACCTCAGTCTTAATATGACCTGAACTTAATTTTGAAACAAATTTTATATTTCAAATTTATAAAAAACCTTTAGATAAAATAAATGATCAATAAGGCAGGAACAATGTAGCCAACCATAAAGTGTAGAGCATAAAAAGGATGTAGGTGTGTCAAAAATGCACTTTTGTATTGTAAGGCCATATTCATCTTAAAAAGTTTGCTGTTTTGCAAGTACATTAAATAATATTTTGGTTTGCCTGATTCTTGCAAATCGAATGAGTTTTCCGAAAGACGCAGACCAGACATTTTATTCACTTTTACTACTGCGGATTCTTTTAGGACAGGGTACAGCAGTAAAGTGGCTATCACAGATATTGAGACCACAACGGTTAAGGCAACTGAGTTAGACCTCATTCTAAATTTTTAAATTTCTTTCCAAATTATCTATTTTATTTTATTTATCTTGCAAGACCGAAAGCGTCTTACCTAAAACATTTAATTGGAGAACACACAGCTAGAAAACGATCCCAAGAAAGCACAGTCATAAGGAAACTTGATAGCAATTTGTTGACACTTTCTCCAAACCAATATATTTTACACATTAACTAAAATTAGAAAAGATCAAAATTATTAACAAAAAAAAGTTCTTACTTGCCCGAAAATCCACTGGCCTTCTATCATTTCACAAATTAAGAGAGGTAAGTGAAGAATAACAAAAAATCTACTATTGAAAGGGCTAAAATATGAAGTCAGTGAAAATTTTATTATCTAATTATTTAATCATCGTATTATATCTGGGCTCCTTTATTTATATTTGGGCTAGTTTACTTTTCACCTTGCAGGACTGAGGGGAAGGGTACAGTCTGCTTTTGACCAGCTCGGCTGCCGGTTTATCGGAATAAGCTTTGGCAGACTTCTTTATCGGTTTAACAGTCTGCTTTTAACAGTGTCGGTTTATCGAGTGACGTTTTATCGATTATGGATCGTACTAGAGAGTAGCTGGATACTCTATTTTTATTCATTAGACGAACTAGAACTTAAAGTAAAGGTTAAGTTAAGAGTCATTTAAATACTTTCCGACCACCCACGCATTGAGTTACTATAGTAAAATCATGATTTTGTATTAGGGACCCCCTCAAAGTAAACAAGCTCCCTTCTGTGCGCGCATCTCTGACTTTCGGCTTAAGTATCGAAGAGTTGGTATAATACATTAGCCGTGAGTTTTTTCAATTCCTCTAAAACTTTTGGGCTTTTTTATTTTTTTAATATTGACCCTACACTCATATATTTTTCTTTCCTTACCCCACTACGATTTTCGAAAATTGTTCCATGTGCAGGTCCCCTCCATCTACTATCATTCGTAAAAAAACTACCGAGCACATAAATAAAGACGTGATTAGTGCTGGACACACTAATTTTCCGAATCACTTTCATCTTGTTTCTGGATATGACTGACATCACATTGCAGATCATGACTATTACAAACCTAAGGTAACAATTATTTTTAGTTTTCTCATGCATGTAATATTTACTTACCCGTTGCCTACAGTGCCAAGAATAAATAAAAGGGCATAAATAATACAGAAAATAAGCTTAATATTTCTTCTTGTTCGCTGCTCATCCTCGATGAAATTTTCGTAATCTTCATCCGACTGGCCAGTGTTAGCAGTAAAATTGTCCATGTAGAATATGCAGGAACTTATTTCAATAAAAAAGTATTTTTGGTTGTATCAAAGCTGTAAAAGGGCAATATTTTTAAATAGCATGTGGCATGCTAGTATTTAGAGTTTTAATATTAGCCATGTGACGTGTGGAATAAATTATTGGTGAGAATTATTTAAGGCCAAAAAACTACTGAAAATTGATTAGCTACATTAAAAGACTGCTAATTATTATATCAATAATTTTTTTTTTAGCGAAACGACATTTCTAAACATACGCGAGGCACACTTTATCACTCAAAAATATTCATTTTGGCTAAATTGTACTATACCCCCAGCACTGCATTTAGCTTGGGGACCAAGGCAAAAATTTTTTTTAATAAAAAATTTTTGCATTGAAATGACTAGAAAATGTGAATAAAGGTTTTTTAATATTTTTGCAAAAAATAGTACAGTTTAATGCTGGGGCTATAGTATAAGTGCTCCAATTTTTTCATAAACTATTTTTTGTTTCCTTTGAAATATTTCCAATATTTTAATCAAGGGCATTTTGATCAAAGGCTTAATCACGTTGCTTGACGTTGTCAAATTGGACAAGTTAGCTGACTTCGTGACTTCTATGACTTTTGGGTATTTTTAGGACAATCCTTGAACAATTCATACAATCAAAAAATTCCCTTTTTGAACATTTTGAGATGAAAGGCTCAGCCAAACTATTTTTCAAAAAATTGACCGAAATTCAAAATTTAAATATCTGTTGTAAAAAAGCATTTAAAACATGCTTTAGGCCTTCTTTTGGTGTATTTTGAAAAGATTTATTCACAGTTGACATCTTTTATAAGATAATTCCTCTATAAAATATCCCTAGCAGACAGTCCCGAAGAGCTATCTTAACGAACGAGTCGACTGTAAATATAAAATTCTCAAAAAAAAATTTTTAATTTTTAATTTTTATCGAAATTATTTTTCGGTAAAAAACGATTTGGAAAATTTGTCTGGCTTCCAAAATTTATTTCATCAGAAAATTTTCATAAATTTGATATCAATAAAAATCTTAGAAAGCAGAACAAAAGCGTTTGTTTTGTTGAAAAGCCCGAAAATATAATGAGTTCAAAAGCGCAAAAAAAGCGTATGTGAAAACTCATCTTGTTTAAAAAAGCATTGGACCTTCTGGTGTGTCATCTACCTAATTCAGCCACACACAAAAAGATTCTTTGAAAATCAACAAAATGCTTAGGTTTCTACGAACGTCTAAACATTTTAATGTGCCATGAAATCAGAACATACATAAATAACAGAATAACCCTAAAAAAACTGACGTAGCATAAAAATTTATTTTTCTCTTTTGGAGATGAGCAAACTTTTGGCTGTAATAAAGTATGGCACTTGATAGGTCTTGCCCTCCTCCTCGCAAATTCACTTATTTCGCCGGCTTGACTACATTTCAAACGGAGAAGATTGGGAGAAAGGAAAATAAGAGCAACGCATTCAAAATGGAACAAATCTTATTAGAGAACATTCAAGCAAATGTGTCAAAGCACCGATTTATCAAAAAAAAGCTTTTATTTACAATAGAACTGCTTGAAAAGTCTAATAATAAAAAATCTTTTAAAACTAGCCTATATAACATAATCAACAAAATATTGTTTTTTCAGTGAGGTAGTAGTTTGCTCGGCCGAAAGAAAAACGTCTAGACCACAAGTCAGGTCTTGCAAAACCAAAGAACAATAAACTTGGTGAAGCATGTTCCAATGTTATGCTAATTAAAACACAACATAACTTGGGTAAACAAATTGCAAGTGTTTTTTCACTAGCAAGCATCAATAAAATACATTTTTTTAAAATGCAAACAAAATTTCGGCGCTACTCGGTTTGAGGTTGGGTTTGTGGTGTTTTTTAAGGGGGGGTAGCTTTTTGCAAAAATTATATTGTGCTTATCAGATTTTGCGGTTGATAGGCTCAATCGCTCAGAACCCAACCCTAGAGTGGCCAAAGCCACTAAAACTGGTTTTTGGCGTTTACTAAAGGGGTGATGAATTTTTTTGCGAAAAGTCGATTGAACGAGTCAGAATCCCACTAATATTGGCTAAAGTGTTCAGAATACCACACGGAACCATTTAGGATCACCCAAAACCACCCTAAACACTGGTTCAGGCTAGTTAATTACTGATTGGGAGTGGTCTGAAGTGGTTTAGGGTGGTTCTGAATGGTTGAGGTGGGATTCCAGGCAATAAAGCCGATCAAACGGAAATCTTATAAGCGCAATCGAATTTTCGTAAAATGTTCACCCCCTCCCCTCTTTTAGAAAATCCCCAAAAACCAACTTTCAGTGGCTTCTGGCCTTCCCAGGATGGGGTTCTGAGCAATCCAAGTAATTTTCAGACTATAAAATTCAGATTCACGCAAAATTTTGGCTATTTTGACAATTATTTTTGCCAGACCGATTTAGATCGAAACGATCTGATCTTTGGCGATCTGATCTGAAATGATCTAGAACGTTCTGAAGTTCGCCCACTCTGCTAATAAAATCAATAAGGATTAGACTTTAATTTTTTCTAAAAATAAATTACGCTTTTATTGGTTTAATACAAATTTTGGAATAATAAAAGCAAAATGAATGGTATTTAATTAAAAATTGAGGCATTATTCATCATCTGCAAATTCAATATTGCGTGAGTCGACTTCTTTGCGGATGTCACTGAAAGAGATAGGCCGGTCTTCAGTTTTTGTCTATAAAACCACAATATAATAAGATCTGTAAAAACATATGTCTGTTATAAAACGGCTTGACTAACTCATAATTCTCACAATTATAAAAGTTTGCTAAAAAAACTTCTTACTTCCTGAACTCCTTCGATAAGACAATTTTTCTGACTGTCTTAGAAACAAAATTTTTTATTTAAAAAAATGTTTAATTTACTAATGTTTTACAAATTAGTTTTTATGAGCTCTTTCTGCCTAAATGCTAAAATTTTGAATGTCTTTGAGCTATAGTCAGTTGTCGGACGTCTATAAAATACTAGGACCAAATTTTTAATTTATCTGCCCATGATTAAGCAATGATCCAAGCGGGAGGCGGTGCATCCCGTGCTATTCAGTTTTTACATAAGCGTTTTATAAACTTGAGTTTAATTTTTTGGTGCAGACATTATTCATTAGTGAGTACAGTCCACTCGCGCTAACCTGCCACTTTTGATATAGCCCGTCTATTGATAACCCGTCACCTTTTGCCCGAATTAGTTGGCCACTAAAAAACCAAGAAACTTTATACTCGCTAATTCACCACCTTCGATAACCCGCCACCCTAAAGCCGGTTTCTAGGGGTGGCGCGTTAGCGAGAGTGGGCTGTATGTCAGTTTTATGCCCTATCACTTACTCTAATGTCTCAACCTGTCCGTCTGCCACTTGCAGAGCTGAATTCACAAACTGGTCTATATTTAGGTGCTCCAGCTCCTCAACAGGCACATTTAATTGATCACCCAAATGTTTTATCAAATTTTTTAGTTTCATTCTAAAAGTTAAAAAATAATTGCTTCCTTTTATTAAACTTCTTACTTTTGCCTCCAAACCAGACATCTTGCGAAGCTACATTCCCTACTTTTCTTCCAAA
The DNA here is from genome assembly GCA_004194705.1 of Ditylenchus dipsaci. NCBI lineage: Eukaryota > Metazoa > Nematoda > Chromadorea > Rhabditida > Anguinidae > Ditylenchus > Ditylenchus dipsaci. The sequence continues at coordinate 155,764 of SADC01000923.1, read as the reverse complement.
GTAATGGAGCTTTTAAGGTAATCAGCTGCAATTTCGACTGCCTAAAACTGGGCAATATGAATTAAAGTTTTTTTGCAAACAATAATTACCATAGTAGTTAAAGACAGCCCAATTGTTATGTAAATAAAAGTGAAAAGCAAGTAATTGTGACTTTTAGGCACCACATCTCCCAAGCCAATGGTTGTTATGGTCACATAATTAAAGTATAGAGCCTTGAAGAAGTCCATGTCCACTTCATAAATGCTGATCACAGCTGAGCCGATAAACAAGTATAGTAGAATATCAGCCCCAATGTCAAGGATTCCTTTCCTGATCTAAAACAAAAGTTTTCATGTCGACGGCAATCAGAATTTCACACGTTTCATTGGCGCGGTACACTGTTTCTGGTCGAAAAGTTCGACGCCGATTTTTCATCATCAAAGTTGATCATGGTAATCATGATAACTTTAGTGGTTCAATCCCATATAGTTGGGACGGGCGTGTGTCACACGTTTGTGTTTAAGTCTAATTTTCTGCCATTTTTTTCGAGCTAATGTCGGATATCTCTGCGGAACCGTCAAGTACAACATCTTGGCTTTCTTTAAAGCACAACACGTATAATTGAAATTGCTTCTGAAAAAAATTTCCTTGCCTCCAAATTGGTGGTGGTGAATTTTAGCCTGAATTTAAGGTGGATTTTTGTCTTCGAGCCCACTTTCTGCCATTTTTGGCGAGCTAATGTCGGATGTCTCTGCGGAGCCCTCAAGTACAACATCTTGGCTTTCTTTCTTTCAAGCCACCTTTCTGCCAGGTAGGGTAGGTAAATGGCCAGTTAGGGAGGGGGGGGGTAGGTAAATGCCAGTTAGGGTGGGTAGGTAGCCAGATAGGATAGTTAGTGTTCAGGTGGAATCTCTACAGTCAAACTTTGATATAACGTACACCCTGGAGACCAGGTCAGATGTACGTTAGGTAGGCGAGGATAGGCGACGGTAGGCGAGAGTGGGCGAGTGGGTTCACAAGTGAGGTGGATGATCTACCCTAACCATTAATGCACTCGAACAATTTTTTACCCGAACTATTAATATACATAAACCACCAATGTTTCCGAACCACAGGAATAGTGTCCGAACAACTAATGTTCCCGAACGCAGAACTGCAGACCCTAGCATACCTGCACGCTGAGAAAAATCGGCGCCGGCGCCGACCCAGGCGCCGGGTCTACTAAAAATCGGCGCCTGGCGCCGGCGCCACAATTAATTCGCCGGGCGTCGGCGCCGGCGCCGGCGCCGACGCCTAAAAGAGGAAATACGCCAGGCGCCGGCATCAAGCCATTTTGTAAATAAAATAATAAATGTAACAAAGACTAATCTAACATTTTATGTTTTTAAATAGAAATTTTTTGTATTAGGAATAGCAACAATTATGAGAAATTAAAAATTTATCATGTTGCGGTTATAAACAAGCATTGTTTTGCTTTTTAAAAGTACTGGGCCAGTGGAGCTTTTTCTGCCGGCTGTCAACATAGCTGTTATGCTGAACATACGCTCAGCAGCTGCAGTACTTGCGGGAATAGCTAATAAATCATTGACTATTTTTGTCAAAGATGGGTATGCATACAATTTGTATATATATTTTTTAAGTATTTTTGTATCTTGCCTGACTATGTCCTTGCCAAAACTTGAAAGGATCACTTTCAAGAGGTAATGACCCCTCAATTTACTATAAGATTAAAAATAACTTGTCTGCAAAAAATGAGAAAATTTTGAATTTACTAAAACATGTCAAGACAGCTGAAATCTTAACATTCAGGCGCCGGCGCCGCAGCTGAAGTGGCGCCGGGCGCCGGCGCCCGACTGTTAAGATTTTTTAGCCAGGCCGGCGCCCGGCGCCCGGCGCCGGCGCCGGCGCCCGTGCAGGTATGGACCCTAGTAAGTAAATATAGTGAAAATGGGCATACTCTCCAACCCCAAACCGAAACAGCCCGCAAAATTTGAGCATCGTAAAAAAATAAAATCAATCAGTTACAAAATTACCTTTCATGCTCATCTTTGGGTTTTTCAACTGAAGGTGTATTCTCATTTGGAGAAGCAGCCTTAATGCAATTAAGTTTCGAATTTGAATAGGTAAGAGAAACAGAAAATTACAGATTTATCCTCTTCTATACATTCTGCATCTTGGCTTGGCTTTCTGCCCCATTTCTCAATATAATTGATAATGAGGGATTTGGATTGTCCATACAATTGGACGACTTTTTTGACTAGTCTATTCAAAAACATTCCTATGTCTGCAATGGTGAGCAGAGCCATTGGAATGCCTAGCAAGCCAAAGACTACACAAAAATACGACCAGCCAAGGTTTCTGGAGCAATATGACCATAACTTAGATTTAAACCATTATGCTTTGTGTAAAGAATTTAAGTAGGCTCACCAATGGTAGTAATAACAGTAAAAGCGAATATGAGAGAATTCGGAAAATCCCAAGTGTTTTGAGACGTTTGAGTAGTCAATTCAAAGCTTTCAGGTTGATCTTAAAATTTCTAGTAAATGAAGTTTTTTCCTAAAAAATACTGTTAAGAGATTTAATTGTTGGCTTTTTTGGTCGAAATAATTTTTTGGTCGAATTTTCGTTGTAAAGTTTATTTGTAAAGTAGCTTCTAATTTTGAGCTCTTTAAATACGATGTTTCTTTAGCTACTAAGAATACTTTTCGTTCCCGCGCAAGTTCGTTCCCGCCTAAGGTCCGACACTTTTTTTACCTTCTTTTTTGACGACTCTTGCCAAAAGTGATTCGTCAGTCCAGGGCGAAAATTCGCAAGGATTCCGATTCTGCTGGTCATTTTCGGAAATGACAAAAGCTTTGCCGAGAAGACCCGCGCCTCTCGATATAGTGACATCCATTTTTTCAAAAAATGGTGTCACTATATCAAGAGGCGACTGTACGTAAATGTAATTTTCAAAAAGATTTCTAATTTTTTTACCACAATTATTATTTTTTTCATTTTTGGAGGTTTCACGTCAAAAATTTTCGTTTTGTGCTCGAAAATCAATAAACAGTAGAAAAAATGGCATTTTTGTCGAAAAATGACTATATTATACCTTTTTCGCCAAGTGTACTTTTTTCAACATTTTCAGACCGTACCCTGTGTTTACACAGTAATATGTTAATAACCAAAATTTGCTGATATTGGGTTTAAAAAATTCCAAATTAAAATCTAACCATTAGCATAACCTGCCCTATATACTTCTGTGTGGTTAATGGAAATTTTGGCGTTTCTGTAGCAGTCATCAATTGAGGTTATAGAAATTTTTTCTAGATCACTAGCATTGCACTGAGTGAGACTCTTAATACTTTCCATTGCTTTTTCGAGGCAGGGATGGACCTGTAGTCAAAATAAATTTATACACATTAAAGCAAAATGCTTTGAGTTGTATTACGCTTTGAGCGATCAACGCAAGCTCACTTCCAGTAACAATTACATCGCTTATGTCTTTAAAAACTTGTATCAGTCGTGAGGTGCAAAAATACTAAAAGTAAACCTCTTTTTGACTTTGCTTCACTGTTGTGACCATTTTGGATGTTGAGTCTTAAAAGTAGAAGTAAACACTTAGATTGGAAGGAAATTTTACCGGTTGATTTCTTTGTTTTCCAAATAGCGCATCACATAAGCTCCAGCTACAGTGTAGACTCCCACTGCCACTACCATGAAAAGATGTAGTAGAAAAGGAGAAGCCTAAAATTCCATATTACAGTCCATTTTCGAGAACTGTGTTTTAAATACATCCAATTGTACTTCAAAGTTAATCTGTTTTACATTTTACAGGGTAGCCCAACTTTTTTGAACTTTCGATTTAAGGACAGAAGTCCGTCCCCCTTGGGTCCGACACCTTTTCAGCTCGGTTTTTTTAAATTTTTTGCCAACTGTTTTTGACAGCCTGGTCCTAACTATCGCAAGGATTACGATTTTACCGATCGTTTTTCAGAAATTCGAGTTTTTTTTCTTAAAAAGCAAAAACTCGATTCAAGGACAAGAATTTTTGAAAAATCCTGTCCTTAAGTCGAGCATTTGCTTTTTAAGAAAAAGAATTTTAAATTTCTGAAAACGATCGGCAAAATCGTTTGTGACCAGATTGTCAAACACAACTGGCGAAAAAATTTAAAAATCGGGGTAAAAAAAAGTATCAGACCCAAGTGTCGTATTTTAATATTAAATCTTAATTACAGCTGAATTTTCCGTCATCGAATTTTCTGCCGCCAAATCGTCTCCCCACTTTTACTATACATTACAATTATGGTTAAATATACAAAAGAACGCAACTTACGACTATTATGGAATTCTTGATTCTGCTTACGAACAGCATTTTGAACCCTCGCGTTTCAACTTGAGGAGATTCAGGTAACCTTTGGTTTACCTAAAACACAAATATTTAATGTCACTATTAAACTTCTGACAGTATTCAACTTTTAAAGACAGACGCTCAAAAATACAAATCGTTTAGTAAAAATTGATTTCAAGTCGAAGTTAGTCATTTAAAGAGAACAAGAGTGAAGTCTTTAAACATACATCCAAAGGCGTTTCCTTTTTCTTCTTTCGCTTATTAAACTGCCAAATAAGCACCATTATAATAGATTCAAAAGTTTTTTTTCTTATACAAATTCAGGCATTAAGAATGTCAATGTTTAGAAAAAAACCAAAAAATTCTAAATAAACTAAATTTTCGGCTCAAAAAAGCTGGAAGAAAATATTTATTTATTACAAGCCTAGTGGTTGAGATTTATAGCTTACCCAATTTATTCAACCTATGAAGTCAGGGTTAATGAATATATAAATTTAAAATTTTATTGAAGGAAAGAATAGAAAAAATGTCTGTTTACTGACAGCCATTTGTTTTCCATCTTGTCGTTTGGAACTCATCTCTTGTTGTTAAATGAGAGAGATAAAACAGAAATGTCTGCTTCATCCTTAAAAAGGAAAGGCTTGCAGACAAAAACAAACACGAGTGGGACATAAAAGGGTTCAATGAATTACTAAATAGTTTTATTGCAAACTATTTATATAAAACATAAATGATGTGAATAACATAAAAGAGGAGTGGATTTCATTCGTAGAGCGAAATTATTTTATTTTGCTAAATCGACTTAAGAGCTGAGTATTTCCTCTGATTGCTGCCCCCTCGCTATTGTACCTCACACGTGTCAGAGAAGAAATTTTTGGAATATTTCAAAATAGTCATCATTTCGGTGCAAACACTTATGAAATCATTTTAAAAAGTTGACAAGCATTTTCCTCCCCTTAACTGGTCAAAAGTTTAATTCAGGGCTAGACGCTTTAGCAACGTTTTAACACTGTGTTGTAGCGCAGTTCAAGAGAAACAAGATCCATTTTACAGAACAGTTTCCGAAAATCTGAGTGTTGAGATATGACTTTTTGGAAAAAATAATTTCTTTCAAAAAAGACGGTGCAAAATCCGAAAATTTGAAAAAAGTTGGATTTCGGTCTTTTTGAAAGAAATTATTTTTTCCAAAAAGTCATATCTCAACACTCAGATTTTCGGAAACTGTTCTGTAAAATGGATCTTTTTTCTCTTGAACTGCGCTACAACACAGTGTTAAAACGTTGCTAAAGCTCTAGCCCTAAATTAAACTTTTGACCAGTTAAGGGGAGGAAAATGCTTGTCACTTTTAAAATGATTTCATAAGTGTTTGCAGTAGTATATGAAAGAGGGATTCTGGACCACTCATTCACGAAATTTTTTCGGTCAATAAAAACAGATGATTTACGCATAAAACACAAATATTCAGCATATATTGATTTATTTTGAATGTGAATGAAAAAACTATATTTTATAAATTATTTTTGAACAACAGAAAAAAATGCTTATATTCATAAAAACACAAATGTGATTTAATGCATAAAAATTTCATTCACAAATTCATAAAAAACTATAGCTTTTTTTACTTGAAATTAATCACATATATGCTGAATATTTGTTTTTATGCGTAAATCATCTGTTTTTATTGACCGAAAAAATTTCGTGAATGAGTGGTCCAGAATCCCCTTTCATATACTACTTTTGCACCAAAATGATGACTATTTTGAAATATTCCAAAAAGCTTCATAAGCTATTCGAGTGAGCAGAGCTACAAAACCTACGTTTTGAAATTTTATTGTAGCAAACTTTTTACTTTTAATGATGAGTTCAAAAGTCGGTTCCAAACTTTTGGTACACCAGTTACTAATTCTGTATTTTAGATTTCGGATTTTTCACCATGGTTCGTAAAAACAGCAAAATTGCTGAAATACGGCAAATTTGTATTTCAAATTAGAATTTCAAAAAACAGCAAAAACGCAGAAAAATTATTGCTCCGTTTTTGCTGAATTCTTTCTACATCCATGTTTTCTGAATTCATGTTTCATTTCTTGCATTTTATCTTTATTTTTTGCAAAGCATAACAGCAATAACATAACGAAAAGCAATTGATTGTCTGTTCCAATTTTTTAGTTGGTTTTTAACGAAACAAGGTTAAAGCTTAATCTTAGATTAGGCTTTGTTAGAAACTCAATAAAAATTTCGTATCTAAATCCAACGATTAGGAAAAAATTTGAATTGGCGGGAGGACCACGAGACCACCGAGAGCATGGTCTTTAATTTTTAACACCGAAATACATTTTTATCGTATCAACATGCTCGACCGATTTCTCACCGATTTCCACAGGAAAGTCGATGACAATAGTTAAGCTACCTAGGAGCTCTTCAATACAAAGTATGTGTCTAAAAACAGTGGGAAAAATTTGCAAAAAAAATTATAATTAAAAAGTTTCAAAATTTCCCGAATTTTTGGCCACCCTGTAACCTTTGCAGGCTTCATCAAGAATTAATTGTCGTAGTTCTTATAGTCGGAATGTTTTTAGAAGACAACAAGATCGAAATATTTAAAGAATACGACAAGAACGAGTAAAAATGGAACAAAAGCAAAACAAAATCAGATGCAAGAAAAACGCAGCAAAAAGGTAGCAAAAATTTTGCTGCGTTTTTGCTGTTTTTCGGTTAGTACAAAACGCCAAAGATTTTGCTGCATTTCAGCAATTTTGCTGTTTTGGCGAACCATGATTTTCACCCGAAAATTTCGCCCAAATGAGTGTGTACGACGGTAAGTACTACTTTGTTCATTGTACCGTATAACCTCTAATAATTACCCACCCCTAATTTAAAAAACTCGTTTGTGGCGTTGTGTTTTTGACCCACCTTTGAAGACTCATATCGAGCAAGTTGTCATATATTTGGTAGCGCATTTTACTGGCTACAAAATGAGTGGTAACTTACCTATGGGAAGCTATCAAAAGTGTGGCCAATAGCACAGTGCCAAGAAAACAATTTTGAATCATGGGGTGGGTAATTATTAGAGGTTTTCGGTATACTATTTCCAGCTAAGTCTTCATATCAGCGCTGCCCTGAGGCAGCGCTCTCCAAAACTACTCCCATGGACCCTCCATTGCTTTCCTCGGCCTTGATCTTGAACTCGCCCATGTACTTGTACTTGACCATCCATCCACCTCAGTGAACTACACACACATCATAATTATATTTTACCAACACTATATACAACAAGTAAGATAATATAGTGATAGCTTTGGCCGCGACAGAAGTGTGGGACAAGAGACGGTAGACAGTGCATCCATATTAATAAGGAACTTATTTTTTATCCGATATTATCTCTTTTATCTAATAGACTTTTAAATGTTTAGATTTTGCTTGACTACTTGAGAATACAAAGATCGATCTCAAAATTTTCCGATTTTAAGGGGGTTACACCCCTCGGAGCATAATTAAGGAGAATATGGTAATGGAAAAGTATGTTGTTTTCACGTTATTCTATTTTTTCCATAGCATTCTTTCTGATGCTGGAATAAAGGTTTGTTATGCATGTTTGGTGTCACATTGTTGCCTATCATCTCTTCTATCTAATAAAAAAAAGATTTCGTTGATACCAGTGATGGGTTTGCACCACCCGCCGGTGCGTTGGCGGCACTGGTCAGTGGCCTGGTTTACTTAGGGGCGTGGGTGGTGCCGGCCTGCGAATAAAAGTAGTCCGGGTCGCGGGGCGATGCGAAGGCAAAATACGGGAGTTGGTGGGGTATGGGCGCTTCGGAGCCTCTCTATTTGTCCCAAACTTTGCAAGGAGGCTTCAATTTTCGAATTTCAATAAAAAATAACCAAGAATTGCGTCGAAGTTTTATGACAGCTTAAAAACGCCTCCGCCTTGATAAGGTGGTGCTGGGGCGAAAATTCCCTGCTTACCCATAACTGATTGAGACACAATAAATTCGAAGATATTAGCATAACAAAATCCGACAAAAAGATGACCCACCCTGCACCTAGGCCACTGACCTTGTGCCATCAACTATCTGTGTGAATAAAACTCTCTAAACAATAGCTGCTACAGTTAAAAAAACAAATGAATTGAAAATGTAAACAGAGATACATAAGTGGTTCCTAAAATAAACATCATTTTCTAGAAATAAAAGTGGATTAACACTCATATTCTGAGTATTCTATCCTTGTTTGCAAATTTTCAAAGGTCATATGTATTTCCTCTGTTCATTTCTAATTGTCCGTAAACTAATGTAGTTTATTTATACAACTGCTTGTTTAGCTGCTCATTTGTGTAATGAGGCAATATTGAATACATGAATGTTAAGTGTCGCAAAAAGCTGCTTTAAATTTCATATCCTATCTATCCAATCATATTTTGTTGTATTTGCACTAGATTTAGATTTACAAAGTGGGTTTCAAATATTAAATGAAGTTTTATCTAAAGCAGTGTACTTTTGTCAGAGTTTCTTGGCGGAGACATTGAACTTGACTTTAGCACATTAATTCCCTTTATCAAATATTGTAAGTACAGTCTACTCTCGATATAGTGTAGGTGAAAAAAGTTCGTTCCCGCTTAGGGTCCTATACTTTTTTACCTCTACTTTTGAAAACTTTTACCAAATCTGATTCGTCATTCGAATTGGAAATATCGCAAGGATTCCGATTTTGCTAGTCGTTTTTGTAAATGGCAACAATTTGCCGAAAAAGACCCGCGCCTCTTGATATAGCGTAGCCTTTTTTTCTATCGAGAGGCGCGTGTCTTTTTCGGCAAAAAGTGTTGCCATTTACAAAACCGACCGGAGAAATCGAGATCTTTGCGATGTTTCTGATTAGACTGACGAATCAGATTTCATAAAAATTTCGAAAATAGGGTAAAGTGTCGGACCCTAGGCGGAAACGAACTTTTTGCACATACACTCTATCGAGAGTAGACTGTGGTATATTTGGCCGTTTTGAGTCAACGGTTTCTATTTTAGCAAGTCCCTTTGGCCAATCTAAAATAAGTCAACCTTGTGACTTAAATTGCAACAGTTTTGACACTCTGGGAACTGAGCCTTGTCGATGGCGCAATGAGTGGAACACATGCAGTATGGCCCAATGCCATTCCGGAGATGAGCTAGACTGGTTCAGGGCTAAAAACTCTTGGGGTTGTAATCAAGGCAAGACGATATTTGGAACACCAGAAACAGCTAGTAATTTTTTGTATTCAAACAACAAAAATGTTAGTAAAACTTGATTTTTAGCCAGATTTTACATTATGGTAGGCACCGGAACTAAACTAGCTCCGGAAGCATCTGCTCTGCTTGTCTCAGATCCTGTTCAGTGTCAGGAAGGGGACGGACAGATTTCTTTTCGTTATTGGACAAGCCCCTGGACACAGCTAAGAGTCTGCACCAGAAAGCCGAATCAGGGCAAGAAGTATGACTGGTGTTCAGCAGCAATACTGACTTCTGACCCTGGTCCAGCGTGTGTTTCGATACCGGGTTCTATTATGTGTGAATTTGAGGTAATCTAATGCTTATATATTTCAAAACGGTGTGATATCTGTTAAGATAGTGATTGAAGCTTCTCACTTTAATTATGATGCATTTGGGTATCAAGGAGGGGTAGTTGTGCTCGATGATATAACCTATACTGCTCAAGCTGTGTCTAACTGCAAAAACGGTAAATATTTTATATCTAAGTGATATTTTTTTATGATAATCTTACACATTAGAAACAAGTTTGAAAAAAAAGCCAAGAAAAATTCTCTTCTTCAGAGAAAAAGATTTATTTAAAAAATCGAGTAATAAGTGATATTTGCTTAAAAATGCAGCTTGCAGTGCCCCACTATGACCCACCACAACCAGTCAGTCAAGCCACCTGTCTGTCTATCTACTGCACTTTTGATCCATATGCTCAGCAAGAATGCCTGAATAAAGTGCGTGAAACTGACTGGAGGATTTCTGAGCAACCACTTGGTAATCAGCACACTGGTATACGACAAGTCTTTGATGGGCTTTTGCATATGCTAAAGGCCAAGGCAGCAAAATACTCAGATTCAGTCCATTTCAATTGCCTAGACGAGCAATGCTTGAATTTTGCTATTATATTGCTGCTGCTCAGGCCACACTAGATGTATTTATTCGCTTAAGAGCCAGGGCCCAATCAGGTAAGATAAAAATTTCTCAGCATTTTGGTCTGTCAAAATATCTGCTATAGTATTGCTAGTGAAATAATCTTTTTTTACAAAAAAGTGCATAAAACATAGCTTTGAAATAATTTTCTTGAATTGACAGAATCGGCCCTATTCACCTTTAGGGGCCACATTTTTGCCTTGGTCCCCCCTGTTATTTTTGCTTCGAAAATGCCTTGGTTCTTCCTGTTGTTTTGAAGGTGATCAGGTGATCACCAAAATCACAGTATCAATATAACTATAATGGACAGGGGGGAGCAAGGCATTTTTCAAGAAAAAACAACAGGGGACCAAGGCAAAAATGTGGCCCCCTAAAGGTGAATAGGACCAATTTTTTTCCAATTTTCAATTTCAGAGCATTCAGCAGTGGAACAATTAGTGTAAAGCCGCATCAATGGCAATGTCGACAAATAAATTTAGAAGCTGGATATTACGATTCGGTAAAAGTCAATCTTCTTTAAAACTGTTTTAATTTTCCTCAAATTTCAGCTCGACTTTTCAGTTCTCAACTGTCCCAACGACTATGCTTATGTAGGTTTAGACAGTATTCGGTTGCTAGATCCCTCCAACTGGCAAAACTTTTGTACACAACAGCTAGGATTGGCTTCTCAACCACCAAAATATGGAGTTTATTCCACATCTCTAATGGGCTTTGACCCATTAGCTCTTCAAACACATAATGTTAAAGCATCCCACCTTAATTCTTATCAAAGTGGATTAACTACATCAACATCTGGCTATTGGCCTTCTATTCCTTTGCCACCTCCAGCAATTAGTCATATCACTTCAAACTTTAACAAAATTCCAAGTATGATTGATCCAGCTCTTAGCGTTACTGACTACCCAGCTGGTGAATCAGCTAAAGAGGATCAAGTTTTTACAAAGTCCCAGCGAGAAATTGAGGCATGGACTCAAGGGTATTCGGTGTTGACTAACACAGCAGCGACTAATTCTGAGACTGCAGCTACAACGTTAAAAGATCAGCAATTCAAAGCATATTCTTTTTCGCTTGCTAAAATGGCGGAATTGCCTGAGCAAAGGCCAAGATATGAGCTGCCTGATTTGAAGTTGAAAACCGACGACAAAGTTGAAATTGTTGATTTGTATGATTTGACGGAGACATCCACATTTGCTGTGGATAGCGCTCCACAAATAGAGTCTAGGCCTAAAAATAGCTTGAATCGGGAAAATAGACCAGAAGCCAAAGACGAAGCTGTTACAGATGATGCTGTGACTGTTTTCGGTCAGCAGTACTATGATGAACCATCTCAAAAATTACTGATGGGAACAGCATTGCTTGACGATAGTGATGTTATATCTACAAATTTAACTGACTTTTTGATGTTGATGTTTTTAATGGTTCTGTTGTCAATGATGATATAAAAAATTAATATTTAAAAATGAGAACCTACAATACAAATACTGTTCAATAAAAGTTTTTAGCGCTTTACCTGTTTTAAGTAAATTTATTTTTTTATAAGTCTTAATCGCTATTTTGTTAAGAATTTAAGAAATTATCAGAGGGTGAGCGAGACTTTGTTGCGAGATCAGAACGGAACCTTGCGGCTTATCCCTCTTGTCCCCTTTAACATCCCCTCAAAATTCTAGCAACCAAACCACCCCCCCCCCCAACAGCTACTCGGTTTTAAAAATGAGTAGCGTCAAAAATTCATTGAAAAAGGAAATTACGACGGCTGAAAATAGCTAATATATTACATATGTTGCTTGAACATTAAGTGCACCTTCATCCCTCAAACTTAAATTGTTTTCTTTATGTTCGACTAGTAGCAGTTACATTTATAGAAAAATGTTCCGAACAAATTTGATGAACAAGAACTTTACAACTCATTATTATTTTGTGAAAGAAAACAATAAATTTATCACTTATTGTGTTTGGTGATTGTCTAAACACACTCCTTTGCAAATATATTGATTTTTTTTCACTAAAACCAATTTGATATTAAAAAACTTTTTGAATTTATATTTTTTGTAAATTTTAAAAACATGGAACAACAAAATAGCTCCACAAAATCCAATAGAGGCACCAGAATTTTGGTGGTTGGATTATGCTGTATTGATGAAATCGATTATGTTGACAAATTTCCCGCTGAAGACTCTGATACACGCATTTTTGAGCAGGTTTTTTAAAAAATAGAATGTAAAATATTCTCATTTTTAGACTCTTTCTCTGGGAGGTAATGCAGCTAATAGTGTCACGGTTCTGAGCCAGCTGAACACCAATTGTGAATTATTTGCTTCAATCCCAGCCAATAATTCTACTTTGGAAAGGTACAAATACTTTAATCTAAGTTTGAAAGACTGTCACAAAAACTTTCTCATCTGATTCGAAATTGATGAAAATACTGAATTTACGAAAATATTAATCACTGTATTTACTCTTATAGGCTGACAGTTCGGGATATATAAAAATCAACGTAAAATCCGAAAATTTTGAGATCGATCTCCATTTTTCTGCTGATAATCCAAAATTCGAAAAGCAGGATCAGTAAAGCTCGTGGAATTTGATAAAACGCGAAAAAACAGCTCCGCGAAATGTTTTTTCTGCTCCGAGAGTCAGGAATGTCACATTAGGGAATGTCGGGTTTTTAGAGACTGTCGGCCTACTAGAGTAAATTAATTAATTGTTAACTTTTTAACCTTACAGCTTGATTAAACCTACTAGAATATGCATTCAAAACTGCGTCCGCCGTCCAGGCACAGACATACCTAAATCCACTGTCATTTTGAACCGAATCAATGGTTCAAGAACTGTTCTCCATTACAGAGGCTCTATACCTGAATTAACAGCCGAAGAATTTATTGAAATTTTTGATGATAAATTGGACAATTATAGTTGGATACATTTTGAGGGTAAAGAAATTTCGAGAAAGATTTCCGATCTGACTTTTGAATTCTTAACAGGAAGAAATTGCGACGAAATAAAAAAATGATTGAATACACAAGAGCTAAAAAAGACTGTTTGAACAAACCTATTGTTTCTGTGGAGCTCGAAAAACTACGGCCTTTTCCATTTCTGGAACAACTCATTCCACTTGCTGACTTGATGTTGGTTTCCAAAGATTTTGCTCAGTCTAAAGGTATTTTTGTGGATAAACAATATTTATTATAGCAAAACTTTCAAAATTTTCTAATGGCGGTTCAGAAATCCGGAGTTAAAGTATTTGGCATCGTGAGCCCATTTTATTCAAACTAAAATAATATTTTGAAAGGAATTCAATTTTAATGAAAATACTGAATTTACAAAAATATTAATCATTGTATTAGGTTGTAACATAAGTTCCCAGCGTTTTTTTGGAATTTCAAAATTTTATTGGTGTTTCATAAAAGAAACATATATCAACAGTTGCATATCATTCAGTAATGTAGTCTCCATCGTTATTTACCACTTCCTTCCATTTTTCCGGCAATTTGTCGATTCCCTTCCGCCAAAAGTCACCAGGTCGAGAGTCGAACCAATTCCTCATTATTTTCAAACGTAACTCCGCGCAAATCATTGGAAAGGCAGAGGAAAAGATAGTAGTCACTAGGGGCCAGATCGGGAGAGTATGGCGGGTGCAGTAACACTTTTTAGCGCAAATGTCCCGAGCAGCTTGTGCAGCTTTTGGCCTCGATTGAAAGCAAAAAGAAGAAGGTGTCGAAAATGTGATTTTTTGTCAACTTGACAATCCATTTCAATTGCCTATAACTGATTAAAAATTAAAGCACACAAGGGTAAATTATAGCGCGTATGAAAGAGCAAATACAGGGCTTCATTTTGGTAAATAACATGGCACAAGGCCAGCAATCATTCGTGTCAGGAGATACCGTCAAATAAAAACGCTGGGAACTTATGTTACAACCTAATACTTGCTCTAATAGGGCGACATGTCGGGATATATTTCAATCAACGAAATTACTCCAATGTGTTTGTGAAGTCGGAATTGGAAAATCTCCAATCGGTGGAAACCTTTAATGCCGAATATCTGTCTTTTTACCGGTCTTTGTGCTATTGGGCGCGCCAGCCTTGCAACTTTGAGCCTGATAAATCAAAAGGCTTGAAAAAATAAAAATATTTAGGTTTAAAGCTCAAAAACTCCAACAAATACTCCAACTCCGACTTAGTGAATAAATTGGTGTTGAATTAATTTGCGTCGTGAGCACCCCTTACTGCAACTCCAACGCCCGGTTTCTGAACGAGCCAGAAAAGTTTCGAAACCTGAAAATTTGAGATCTAGGCAAACCATTTTAATACCGATTTAGCTGCGAGGTCATTATATTTAACATAAAATCGGTTTCAAAATAGAAATTAGCACTTAATAAAACAGAATATTTTCCATAAAAAACATTAAATATGTGACGCAATACTTTTTTACTTCGGCCACCCTGCAAAAAAAATCGAAAATGCGGAGTTGTTTTGTTACACATTGTATACTATTTATTTGATTATGGAAATATAGGTTGGAATTCAATGACTGAAGCAGTGGAAGGAGTCCAGAAAGACTTTGCAGCTCGTTCAACTGTTATATGTGCGTGGGGAGAAAAGGTTATCTTTATTGTGTTTATAATTTAAAGATCCGAGTTGTTTTTATTGGATCAATATCTTAAACTAAATTTAGGGAGCAGCAGGTCGTGTTGATTCAACAGGAGAAATGGTGGTTCAAGAGGCTTTTAATCCCTCGCAAGTGATAGACACTCTAGCTGCTGGCGACTGCTTTATTGGCGCCTGTTTAAACTTTTTGAACCAAGGCTTTTCACTAAAGGAAGTGCTTGAAAATGGTTGTAGAATAGCTGGAAAAAAATGCGGTCAAAGAGGACTACTAAATCTCAAACTTTGAAACTGTTTATTTTTTACCATAGTAAATATAAAATAAATTTTTTATTTTGTCCAAAAGCTGTTCATTGATTCTTCAGATGTCTAAGTGCACTGAAATTTAATTTTTTAGTAATAATTCGCGATACTTACTTGTTATCGCACGGATTATTATACCGTATATTCTCTATTAATCCCCATGGGGGATTATTTTCAACACCTAAAAAATCGGAAAAAATTTGAGGTAGATTTTGAGATTTTTGGGCAGTCGGGCAGAATCTGAAAAGTGAAATCAGGAGAGCTCGTGGTAATTAAGAAAACGCAAAAACAGATTTGTAAAATGTTTGCTCTAGGCTGAGATATGAGGTCCGTGGGATGAGGGATTATTAGAGAGTGGGGTTTATTAAAGAGTGGAGAATTTATGGAGAATATTTCTAGATTGAATTGTTTCTAGATTGAAGCTTTTCTCGAAACTTCCTACAACTTCAAATTTGGATGCTAATTATTTACCGCAATGGCCTCTTAGCTTCCCGATTATATTACGGGAGTGTATAGGGACCATACAGGTTTCAGTATCATCACAGTCTTTGTTAGAAAAGCAGCTAAGATCTCTAACTGGTGGCAGAACAAGACTGCGAGTGTCTAAAAAAGACTCCAACTTCCTTTTAATTTTTCCAAATGCAAAAAAATTACGGCAACAATTGATGGAACAAGTGCTGTTGCAACACTGACACAAAGCGCCGGTGCAAGGTTGGCCTATAATAGGTCAATTGTATACTTGTAGTTATGCTCAAAACAAATTTTACTGTTGATTTGCGCAGTAAAAAAAAGTTGTGCTAGCAAAAAATAGCAAAAGTAGGAAAAAATACTAAACATTTTGATTTTTTGTAAACAAAAACTAACCAAGAAAGAAATTTTTATGAAGCACTGTTTTTATTCAGTCACTTTTCTGCTTTTATGTGTGAGAGACAACTTTGAGACACATGCAATGAATTAATTTTTTGAATCTCCACACAGTATTTCCTTAGCTTTTGTATTTATAATTTCTTTAGATGAAAAAATTAGAAAGCGCAAGAAAATTTTTATAAACCAAATGACTTTATTTGAAAAAAATTTTATACAAATATTTATAAGTACTATAATGTTGTGTTGATCTTTTTTGTGCCACAGTTCTGTCAAAAGCTATAGGAAAATCAAAGTTGTTGAAAGCCTTCTTCTGAGCACCCAATCAGCATCATTACACTTCTTTCTAAGTTGATCATCTGGGCTATCTTTCAACAATATAGACTCCATAACTTCATTAGTGACATAATTTTTAGCTATTTTGTTGATTTTGCAAGCAGGCACCTGGATGTCTTGTAAATCGGCTACAACAACCTCATATTGACATGGTTTGCTTTGGTGTTGAAAGTCCTGAAAAACGTTTGCTATATTGGTTTGAAATCACCCCAAGTACACCCCTCATCCAAAGAGTATTAAAATCGAGGGGTAATAGTTAGAGGTGTAGCGCATATTATTATTTCTTAATTTTTTAAGTAGAAATACCGAGGGTATTCGGCCGCTTCGTGTCGAAAGACCAGCACACTCTACATTGCAAGGAGTTGGAGTTTTTTGAATATGCACCACCCTGTTCTACGGCTAGAGAACTAATATTATTTGGAAGGCGGGGGAAGGGGGGCTGAGGAGGGGATTGGTTTGGCGATTGCACTTGGGGTTTTACGATCGGTTTGGCCATAATATCGAATCCATTCCGTTTTTGCCTTGGTCAGCCCTGTTGCTTTTTGTGCTGTTTCAGGGTTGGTCATCTTCCTTTAAAAGGGGGATCAAACATATGTTGGACTCATGTTTGAGCATTTTGCAAAAATCTGAAAAATGCCGAAAACATCAGAGGACCAAGGCAAAAACAGAATGGATTAACGAAAATTTACTAACCTCAAAGAAAGTTTCAACAAAGATGTCTAATGGCTGCACGAACCGGTAATAATTGGACTTGTAAAGCTTTGGATGCTCGTAGTTTTTCCCCGCATTGTTTGATTCTAACCAAATGAGCAAGTTTCGCGATGGAAGATGGCAGAGAGAATAATTTTCAGAAGGATACTCTAATTCCACAGCTCGGGAGTAAAAAACTTCAAAATTTATCTTATAGTTGGAGTAAAGAGAAAACTGTGGTAGCTGGAATTCTGGAACAGCTTCGTAAACTCTTTGTTGGTTGAAAAAGAAGCCAGGAATGTCAATAGGACATCTTGTAGACAATAAGAAGTGCTTCTCCTAAAAAACAAATTTTCAATAAAAAAATATTTTCTTGAGTGAGAAGCTTAAAAAAAGTTTAAAGAAGGATGAAACTTCAATAAAATAAGATTTTTCCAAAACGGTTACTATTACTTTTGTCAAATAGAATTGTAGATTTGGAAAGTTAGTCATATTTTAAAGTGAAAAATTACTCTGAGTCATTTTTAATAATCCTTAGACCACACCTTGATTTTAAACAAGCGACTATTATTATTTTTTAATATAAATGAATGTGTGCAAAAATTTTGAATTATTTTGCGTGAATGCTCTATACTAGCCCAACGTTTCGTTTCTCTTTGTCTAAGCTTGTAAAATTTACTTTTTCATCTGAGGTGTATAGATAAACGAAGAATAGGGAAACAAGACGAAAATCGAGATCAAAATGTCAAGATCATCACGCAAGCCCAAAACACTTTTAAATAATTTTATGCGAAAAATATTGGTATTTAAAAACAAAAAAAATCGCCTTGATCCTCCAGCCTAGATCGATTAGTCGGGGTCAAGGTTAATTATGCGGTCAGGTAAAGGGTTAAGTGTGCTATTTTATTCGGCTATGGATGTTAATTTAAATCCAAAGTCCGTCACTTTCACGAAGAATGGAAGATCCAATTAACGAATTTTCAATTACTGAATCGTTTAAATCTTGCGGGATCACGAATGTCAATGCCCTTTTCTCGAATTGCTAGTAGTTAGTTCAAGCGGGCCAACGCGAGCTAGATACACGTATTCTGGTGGATTTCCACCGAATTTTTAGTTAAGTAACCATCTTTGAGTGATAAAGTATGTAGGTAGGTTTGCCAGGAGGATGTTTAGATTTACAGAAGAGTATGTATATCAAAAAAGCGAGCGAGGTGACCCAATTAGGCTCATGAGCTAATTTATCATAGAGAAGTGGACCAGTATTGAGTCTTATTGAGTTTTTAGTGTTAAAATATTCTTGGCTGATTGATTACCTTTCCCGTTATCATAGATATTAGTCTTTTTGCATTACATTTGGACCTTGACTAAGGCGAGGGTGGTCCGCCAACAGGCGGGCCCCGAGCTAGTAAATACGGTAGTGGGTATTAAAATAAGTTCCAGGAACGCTCGTGTGACCTTTTTTGACGAAAATTTTAGAATCTGATCTTTATGTCTAATATTATTTTGTTTATGAATTGATGTTTCACACCATCAGAATGAAAAAAAATCGAGAATTTTTTTTTCACTTGTTAGCCTTGGTTCCCCCTGCAATCATTTATCAAAAAACAATACGTGGTAATTTGAATGTTTTTGTCTCGACCGGACTTTGAAATATAACGGTCAATTTTAGCGTTTATTACTAGTTTTATAAGAAAATCGTTCTTCTCTGTATTGAAAATTTTTACCAACAAAAGGTCACACGAGTGTTCCTAGGGTTACTACGTATTTGAGCCCTATTGATTTGAGCCCCCGCATTTGAGTCCCATTTAATTTTTTTCAACAATTTTAATGAAACACTAGAACAAACAACAAATTCAATACCGTATTTCCTCTAATAAGCGCCCCGGGGCGCTTATTTTTCAAACTCCCGAAAATCGGAAAATTTGGAATTCGATTTCGAGATTTTTGGGTGCTCAACCAAAATCTAAAAAGTGGGATCGGTAGAGCTCGTGGGAGTTAAGAAAACGTATCAAACAGCTTTGCAAAATATTTCTTCTACACTGAGATTCAAAACCCTCAAAGTCGAGGGAGGGCGCTTATTAGAGCGGGGGCGCTTATTAGAGGAAATACGATAAGTGTCATTTTCATTCTCTTTAGATTCTTCTCCTTCTACCTGCCTGCCTTCGGCAGGCAACCTAATTCAATAGGAATCCCCTTTGTGGGTACATGGTAAGGGATAAGGGCTAACTCTTTATATACGAGCTCTATATTAGCATCCATCAGATTGCTAAATTTTTATATTTATAGTAAATATCGATTTTCAAAGAAAAAACAAAGAAAAAATGAATAAATAAATACAAAATCGGACTTAAAAAATGAACAGATACAGGCGGTGAAATTACCCGGCGGTGAAATGTCCGTGTCCCGATTCAAATGTCGGCTTTTGCTATGGGGCTCAAATGCGGGGGATCAAATGCGGCGGCTCAAATACGGGGGGGGGGGCTCAAATCCAAAGGGCTCATATGCGTGTTAACGGTTCCTGGAACTTATGTTAATACCCAATAACCTTACAGTCCCAGAGGGACATCTTAGGTACCTTCTGCTCGTGAATATACAATATATATGCCACTATATACTTAGGGAGTGCCAACCTGAACTTCTTGCATGTCCATGTCTTTTTTGTAAATAGATATATGCAAAAAAGCAACACTTTGCTTCTCATGTAACGTAAGCAGATCTTCAAAGCTTTTGAATTCTCGGCGCAATGGCCCACTTTTAGAATAGATGATAGTGGTTGGATTGGATATTAGGTTTTCTTTCTGATCCACTGGTTTGTCCACCAGCACAGCATACATCGCTCGAATAGGGTAATTCTTGAAGGAAGTTTTGACAATAGTATTAAACTTTTTGCCGACTAACTGAAGACAATCTAATTCATTTCTGCTGCAAAACGAAAAAGTGTCTGCCAGAATATCAGTGGGGATTGGGAATGGCACATTGCTATCTAAAATAAAATTGAAAAGTATTTTGATTAACGTAGCATAGCAAGTTAAATTTGCCTGTCTTATTGATTGGTCGAACCCGAGATATAGCTTTCGTTGTCAAGAAAATGACTGCTTTTAAGTACAAGAAAATTGCCATGGATATGTAGATGAGCACAGAGCGAAAAACTGATTTAATAAACATGTTAAAGTGGCGACCAAGATAAGCAGAGGAGATGAAATTTTAATGTTTGGCATAAAATCTTTATCATCTTTATATAAGATTATAGAAAAACACAACAAGGCTCCAAATACGTTTTTTAAATTCTAAAAAAAATGGCGCAGTGAAATTTTTAAACATGCCATAAAAGTTGGCTTTTTGCAAAAATTTGGATCTTGGCGATTTTGAATTCTTAATTTATTGCGTAACTCTTTTTCGGCTAAAGTATACAATCCACCCTGGCCCGAAAATGGCCAGAATGGTGTCCTAAAGGCATTTTAGCTACTTTCAACGTGAAAAAGCAACAAAAATTAGTGGGAAGACACCTTTTAGCATTTTTTGAAAAATTCGTTTTTTCGCATTTTTGCCTCGGGGACCAAGTTAACTTAACTTGAAAGAGTACGTGGATATCTCTAAAAGACCAAAAAAGATAACATTAGAACAAAGTTTTGTTAACTGGGGCCTACCGCATAAATAAACTCTGGTATGCATGCTTTTTCATGCATCCAGAGTCACTTTCGAGTGATTTGTGTCTAAGGTATGTGGGTGTGCGCATCTCAACCACAAGCCCCTGCGCCCCCCGCAGGGGGCTTGAGAGTTAGAGATTAGAGTAGTTCACGGTCGGTTAACCGACCCGGTCGGTTAACCGACCGACCGGGTATTTGGCCAAAAAAAACCGACCGAAAAACCGGGTACAAAAAAAACGGGAAAACCGAAAACCGGGTACAGCAAAATTTCGGTTAATTTACGACAAAAAAAACCGAAAACCGGGTACAAGCCGGTTAACCGACCGAAAAAAAACTGAAAAACCGTAACCGAAAACCGGGTAGCCAAAATCCCGGTTAACCGAAAACCGGGTAAGGCCCAATTAACCGACCGTGAACTACTCTATTAGAGATGCGCGCACGCACTTACCTTAGACATGATTCCGAGAAGTACACTTGATCATACATGGGCACTTGTTCACTTAGGGGGCGCATTTTATAATATCGTCTAAATCATGTTTAAACGACTCCTAAGTGATTTTTATATGCTTTAAACGGTCAAAAATTGTTTTCCAAAGTTTTCTTAGATAAAAAACCGATTTTTCGAAAAAAAAATTTAGACCAAAATTCGACCAAAAACTTAACATGCCTTGGACCCCCAGGGTAAAAAGTCTAATTTTAGTCAAAAAATTTTTTTTCGAAAAATCGGTTTTAACGAAAGAAAGTATTAGAAAACAAATTTTTCATCGTTTGAAGCATATAAAAATTACTTAGGAGCCGTTAAAACATAATTTGAAAAAAAAATATAAAATGCGCCCCCCCCCTAAGTGAACAAGTACCCATACATGTACATAGAGACTCTTTTTCCCCAGCTCCAGTGACCAAAACAGGGTAAAAACCACCAAATGAGGTATCTGAGTACAAAAAGTCGATTTTTGGTCAAAAAATTTTTTTCGTGCAAAATGCTTTACCAATTGTTTTATATTTTTTTCTAAACGTAAAAGTGGTCAAATCGCGTAAAAACGAGGTTTAAACCGGTTTCTCGGCCAGAGGGGATTCTATACTCCGGCCCTTTTTCGGTCAGCGACAGATCGCGACAATTTAGATTGCAACAATTCAAATTTTGCAAAGACTTCGTCACAAATTCAGTCTTTTGAACTGAATTTATTTCTAAATCTTGGCGCAATTTAAATTGTCGCAATCTAAATTGTCGCGATCTGTCGTGACCGCTTTTTTCGTTGTACTCTTCGAATTTTTCTGGGTACAGCATGTAAAGTAAAGTCTCAGACATAAGGTCACCCTATGGACCGGCCACAGGTGGCCTTATATCGGGATGGGCCTGCGTCAGAGTTTGACTGTACACCAAAACTTTGAACCTGAGGGGCCTGTCTCCAGTCCATGAGGATGTCCATTAAAAGCAGCTAAAATAAACGAAATTAGGGAAATGGTTTAAACCACCCATGTGGCTCGTTCACGGACTGACACTTAGACTCGGCTCCATGAAAAAACCTTCTTAGTCTCAGTCTAAGGTGTTTACGTAGTGTAGCTGAGACTCATGTTCCTTACGTGCTTCTGCCTTATACGGTTGAAAAACAGCTTCACGTGTTTCTTTGCATACTTTCTTTCTTGACCGACCACCGCTCGTATTTATTTAACGTTTCCTGGATGTCTTTCTTAAATTGGAAAAAAGATTTAGTAAGAAACTGAAACTTACCGAAATTTACTAGACCTAGTAAGAAAATCATTGGATTCTACCCAAAATCATGCCTTAAATATAGTTTGTCGTGATTGGAACTTTATCTTGTTAGACTTTTTTTTAGGATATGATCTTATGATTTCTCAGTAAATTCTAGCATGAGTTTTCCGAAATTTGTTTTGCACCAGGATGCTTATTAAATAGGCAGGGATTGTTCTAACTGCGGAGTTACGTTTTTTTCCTCTGATACTAGGCGAGAAACTCTAGAAATGAAGTCTAGTTCAGAATCATTTTTTCTCATCCCGAACGAATTATCGGCGTTAAGATTTGAGGTACTTATTTAGTGTACCATCATCCCCCCCGAAGGTCAATTTTCCATTACAGTCAACCCCCGCTATAGTGACAACTGCCCCCCCCTAAAAAATTCGTTCCCTAATTTTTGAAATATTTTGCCGAATTCGATTTTGCGGTCTAATCAGAAAAATCGTACAGATTCTGAATTTACTGGTCGTTTCTGTAAATGAAAAAAGTTTTGCCGAAAAGACGCACGTGTCACCGCTATAGTGACTTTCTTATTTCAAAAACGGGTGTCACTATAGCGGTGACACGGGGGAACTTTTTTCTTTTACAGAAACGACCGCTAAATTCAAAATCTGTGAGAGAGAACAAATGTCAATCTTGATAAAATAGCCAACAAAAATTATAATGATTTGACATTTTAAAAAGAATTTTTTCACGCACCACTAGGGTTGTCGAGTACTCGAAATTTCGAGTACTCGAAATCCAAGTTTTTTTGATCTTATTTCTTGTTTTTATGTGTGATTTTTATCAAAGTTTTGAATAGGATATGTCACAATCCAAAGCTTTATTCATTGGCTACATGATGGTGTGAAAACTTTTTGATTTGGTCGATAGAAATATGACTGTTTTAATGAAAACAATTTCGAGTCAGACTACTCGAAATCCAGTTTCGAGTACTCGATTTCGAGTAGTCTGACTCGAAATTGTTTTCATTAAAACAGACATATTTTATCTACCAAATCAAAAAGTTTTCACACCATCATGTAGCCAATGAATAAAGCTTTGGATTGTGACATATCCTATTCAAAACTTTGATAAAAATCACACATAAAAACAAGAAATAAGATCAAAAAAACTTGGATTTCGAGTACTCGAAATTTCGAGTACTCGACAACCCTACGCACCACTTTAATAAAAATAAGAGATCATATTAATAAATTTACTAAAGTAAGATTTATATTGAATTTCTTGTTTTTGCTTCATTCACTTTAAAAAAAATGTAGAGCTATCTATATTTTTTAACATTTAAAAAATATAGAGATTTAGAAAAACAATTTTCAAAAAGGGTGTCGCGAATGTGATCCTTCCACTGTAACCGTGCGGACAATTTAACCTGCTCCCTTTAGGGCCTGGGCCGGTGCTTGTCTCATTGTTCTGCTGCTAGAGCATACATCCAGCGATCTCTGAGCTCCCTCAAAGACCCCTTGATGACACAGCCCTTGAAATGGGCATCCGCTCACCACCCTTGCCTCCTAGAAACTGGACTAGAGACGCCCGCCACGACGCCTGACAGTAGACACAATTTTGAAAGCAATATATATACTCTTTGCTTCCTGCACACATATGCACTGGTCTGTCCTTCCTTTTGGTTGAGAGACTTTTTGAGCAGCCAGTAAACACAATTTATTCTTTACTTTTTGCATCAGAAAAACAATAAAGCTTATACAGTAAAAAAAGTCATTATTCAAATTAATTAATCTCACTACTTTTTACCGTATTTCCTCTAATAGAACGGCCCCCTCTAAAAAAAAGCGGCCCTCTCAACTTTGGGGGCCTGTATGTCGAAGTAGATTTAACATTTATGCAAAGTGTTTATTGCATTTTGCTAGGTGTATGAGTTCCACTGATTTCACTTTTTAGATTTTAATTCGAAAAAAATCGGCATAAGCTAATCTTTTCATCGATTTTATGTGGGTTCAAAAACAAAGCAGGCAGTATTCCTTTATGTGACCTCCAGCGCGTAGTTAGATATAGTTTTGCAAAAACCTTCATCTTTAATATTTCAATTGGAAAAGGGAAGTTGGAAGTACAGTTGACTCTCGATATAAGAGCACCCCTCAAGTTCGTTCCCGCCTAGGGTCCGACACCTTTTTCACCCTAAT
Organism: Ditylenchus dipsaci; assembly: GCA_004194705.1. Lineage (NCBI taxonomy): Eukaryota > Metazoa > Nematoda > Chromadorea > Rhabditida > Anguinidae > Ditylenchus > Ditylenchus dipsaci. The sequence continues at coordinate 130,955 of SADC01000923.1, read as the reverse complement.
TTTTGAAGCCTTTTGCCAGTTGTCTTCGGTCAGTCTAGTTCGAAATATCGCAAGGATTCCGATTTTACCAGTCGTTTCTGAAAATGGCCTCAGTTTTGCAGAAATACCCGCGGCTCTCGGTATAAGAACACCCCTTTTTGAAAATTAGGTGCTCTTATATCGAGAGCCGCATGTCTTTTCGGCACAACTGTAGTCATTCACAAAAACGATCTGCAAAATTAGAATCCTTGCGACATTTCGGACTAAATTGACCGAAGACAACTGGCAAAATGCTTCAAAAATTAGAGTAAAAAGTGTCGGACCCTAGGCGGGAACGAACTTGAAGGGGTGCTCTTATATCGAGAGTCGACTGTATAAAAAAATTAAAAACACACATTTTTTGTTCTAGGATATGATACATAGAGAGAAAAGTAACAACACCAAATGTTTACAATTGGGTAGGGTTGTCGAGCGCTCGAAATTTTCGAGTCGAGCGCTCGATTCGATATTCGAAATTCGAAATTTTCGAGTCGAGCGCTCGATTCGATATTCGAAATTCGAAATTTTCGAGTCGAGCGCTCGATTCGATATTCGAAATTCGAAATTTTCGAGTCGAGCGCTCGATTCGACATTCGAAATTTTCGAGCGCTCGATTCGAAATTCGAAAATTTTCGAGCGCTCGATTCGAAATCGAAAATTTTCAGCGGCTTCGCCGCCTCATTAATGGATTTTTTAGAAACAAATTAATCGAAACCATGGTTAATCGACCACACACGACCGCTTTACCACACCAAACGAATAAGCGGCCGAAAAAACTACCATTCTTTGTTCATAGTTGTGCTTGATCAAACGGCGCAGATCGGAGACTCTGAGATCGCAAAAATCACCGCTCTGGCTTTTTTCGCCTCAGAAGGTCCCAATTTTTGTTCGCTAACTTTTCCTTGGGCCTTGCCGATTTCAGGTGACCCGAAAGATAAGTTGTTGATCTACTCTTTGGCAGTCTAAGCTCTTCCCCACAAGTGAAAATAGCCTTTCCACCGACTTTCTTAAACGATTTCCAAACTTCGCTTGGCATTTTCTAAAACAAGAAAAATTCACCATTACATTCTTTTTTGTGTGCTGCAAGTTCCGAACTATATCTCGAAAATAAGCGCTCAAAATTCGAAAGCATAATTCGAAATTTATTTTCGAGCGCTCGAAATTCGAAAGCATAATTCGAAATTTTTTTCGAGCGCTCGAAATTCGAAAGCATAATTCGAATTTTTTTTTGAGCGCTCGAAATTCGAAAGCCAAATTCGAAATTTTTTTTTCGAGCGCTCGAAATTCGAAATTTCCGCTCGAAATTCGAAATTTTCGAACTTTCGAGCGAAAAGTTCGAAATCGAGCGCTCGATTCGACACCCTACAATTGGGGAACCACGTTTTTAAAGAGAGGAGGGGTTGAAAGCTGCTAAGGAAATAGGTTCTTTTTGGTTACCCGGGAGAACTTTAAAATTGCTTTTTCGATCTAATTTTACATATTTCCTGAATTTTAATTGTAAGCAAACAACGATAAAATAACTATCCAACGGATATTTTCGGTTCGTACAATTCAACGATAGCCTTCAGAAGTTCTTCGAATGGATCCCTTGACCACGGATCAAAACAAATCAGCTTTGAATCACCCTGCACTAATTTAATTATTTCGCTCAGTAGGTTTTGTTACAAAATCTAATGAAAATCCCCCTAATATTGACGAAATAAGCTAGGTTTGACCTATCAGAAATTTCATCAGAGCACAGAGATGCTCAACAAACCAGGTGGTGGGTTGGGGACCATTTGTAATAACAAGGCTGACATAACCACCACGAGAAACCACTTTATTATACACAAGCTTATACACACCTGCAACAGCACAAACAATTTTATTGAAGAATATTTGACAGAGGGTACGTATCGTTTCGCCCCTGTTCATTTCGCCCCCTGTATCGTTTCGCCCCTAGTTCATTTCGCCCCCTGTATCGTTTCGCCCCCTAGTTCATTTCGCCCCTGTATCGTTTCGCCCCCTGTATTGTTTCGCCCCCTAGTTCACGAAGTTAGCGATAATTGATTTTTCATTAGTTTGGTCATTAGCAGAATTAAATTGAGATCAAAGAAAACAAGTTTTATTGGCAAGGTAACATAAAACAGTTAAAAAACAGAGAACTTTTTGACTTTTTTAGACTTTCTACCTGCCTGCCTTCGGCAGGCAACCTATTTCAATAGGAAGCCCCTTTGGGGGTACATGGTCCGGGATAAGGGCTGACCCTTTGGGGTACATGGTCCGGGATAGGGGCTGACCCTTTATATATGAGTTATATGAGCCCTTTATATGAGTTCGACCACGAATTTGAATTTCGGGGATAAATATGAATTTCGGGGGCGAAACAATACAGGGGGCGAAATGAACTTAGGGCGAAATGAACTAGGGGCGAAATGAACTAGGGGGCGAAACAATACAGGGGCGAAACGATACAGGGGGCGAAATGAACAGGGGGCGAAACGACCGTGTCCCTTTGACAGAAGCTTATTTTTCTTGCGTACTGTCCTCTATCCAGTGTTGTCAGTCGGGCATAGTAAAGCTGAGCAAAAAAGAATAGCACTATGCTTTGAGTGAAATTAAGAAAAAGCACAAAAAATAAATATTCTTTCTGAGAGAAGAAAATTTGAAACTTAAAATACTATGCTAATTCAAGTAGCATAACTATTTGAAATTTTAATTATGCTTTTTGAAAAAGCATAATTAATCAAGGCCATTAAAAATGCTTTTTGTTTTGGCATAGCTTGTAGCGTTTCATAAATATGCCTTTTGATTTTGCCGGCTTTTCTTCTTGAATAAATAAGTGCATAGTTAATTCTGCTTTTCGATCTGTGAAATTCAGTAGTCATATTTATTTCTGACGAAAAACCACGCTATTTCAATTAGCATATTTATTTTTGCGCTCACTTATTTGTATCTGGGTACATCTCGAGTTGGTATTTCAGTAAATTTTAGTCTTTTTGCTGTTACAGTCTTCGCAATCTTTTGTTTTTATTCTAGATAGTCGCCTGCTAAAACTTTGCTCCTTATGGTTGTTGGCAGTCTTACTCAATCTCAGCTCTCAGATGCAAATCAAGAGGACAATGCAAAAATAAAAAAGAGCAAGACCAATCTCAGCAACGGCACTCTCAACTGCGTCCCCGAGTAGAATGAAAATACATTGAAGACCGAGATGTTCGAAATCAACACATCGTTTGGACTCTCTTCGTGGAAATCAAGATCAACTATGAGGGTATCGATTATGTAAGGTTTTATTTCCTTTCCTTCCTTATCAACTTTCACTTATAGGAAAGAATGTACTGACTTTCCTGCAATGCTGATATGGTTCCCAAGACAGGTGTCCTCAAGTCACATTCAAATGCGCAAGAACCTCATGTCACACCTAGCTTTCCAAGTAAATCTTTCCAACTTTTTCCACCTTCAATTCTCTACTATTAAGAGCATGAAGGAATTAATATTGAAGATCCTTAGACGCCTAGCTGGAAAGTAATTCAAAGAAGCGCTTGACGTATCCATCGCCTACTCGTTGGTGTGGATAGATTTCTGTGATTGGGAATTTTCTCGATATCTACAATCAGGCAAGTGTTTTAACTTAGAAGTCTATCTTTTTTAACTTTGGTTTCTTAAGGTCGTGCAAGTAGTCCGGGCAAATTGACATCATTGATTTTCTTGTGGAGATGCTGACTGTTCCTGCCTCATCATCTACAGTGGAAGAGTGTATTCGCGGGCAGAGATGAGCACGAATGGTCGCCGCAACAGAAAATCTTCGACACTTCTCAAGGATCAATTGGTGATTTACCTCAACTATGGACAGCTACATGGACAGTGCTAGTAGGAAAGTGAAAAATCAAAAACATCATCATTTCAAGCTCTTCTCATTGTTTGCAGTTGTTTAGTTGAGATCTGTTGCTGTTGTTGAATAAATAATCATAGCTGACGGAACTCTGGTTTCTTTCACTTTTTTTTCACAGTCCTCTGTCAGATTACCATAATTCTTCTCATAAAAAATCAGTCTTTAATAGAGCGCCAAACACTCGTCTAGTTCAAAACCACACGATTAACCATCGTGTATTGGCGTCATCTTCAAATTACCTTTCAATATTGGGTACAATCCAGCTGTTTTGTGTAACATCCAGGTGCTTAGAGTATTAGCCAGTTGGTTCAGGTACTATCCAGGTGGTGTAGGTACTTTCTAGGTGGTTTTGTCACCCTCCCGGTGGTTTGCACCTATTCAGGTCATTTGGGCACTTTCTAGGTGGTTTGGGCCTACTCAGGTAGTTTGGCCACTTTCTAGGTGACTTGGGCCTATTCAGGTGGTTTAGGCACCTTCCACGTGGTTTGGGCTTATTAAAGTGGTTTGGGCAACATCCTAGTGGTTGGGGTACCTTCTTGGTAGTTCGGGGCTATCCAAGTGGTTCGGCTACTATTTTGGTGGTTCGGGCTATACACATACATAAGGTGCATCAGAGTCTGTGCTGAAAAAAGCATAATTGTTTGTCATAAGCTAAATTTTGAAGAAGCATAAAAATTAATTATGCTTATCCATTTTTTTGAAAAAGCATAATAAATAAGTATGCTACTTGGTAATTTTCTATTAGCAACCGAAATAAATATGTCAGTGCGATTCATCACTAAAAGCATATTTATTTTTAACAACCTTCGCATCTTTTTCAAAAAACATAATTCTTTTTACTTTATGTCTACACGTGGGAAAAAATATTTATGCTTTTTCAAACATGAAAAAAGCATAATTAATCCGTTATGCTTTTTCCCGCAATGTCTTTGGCATAATTATTTAAATATGCCTTCTGCATGTTTTAAAAAGCATAGTTATTTTTCATGCTCGTCCTAGCGGCATATTTATTCGACTATTTTTTCTAAGCCTTTTGTCTCGGCACATTTATTTTTACCAATATATTGATGCTTTTTCAAAATGACCCTCAAATTGACAACACTGCCTCTATCAAGCACTTCTGTACAGCATCACAGCCATATTGTCCACAAAGAAGTAGAGGAAATGGCCTTCCGTTGAGTGACGAACGCTCCATAGCTAGTGCCCACCACGCAATGCCTGAAAACCATAATACAGAATCTAGCTGCAAAAAGATAGCTGCACTCACCATACACCACCATAGCTTTTCTCAAAGTTATGCTTGAGATGCTTGGCCAATTTCTGCTCCATATGATGCTGCTTATTGGGCTTGCGTTCACTCTGCTCAGCGCTATCCTCATTAGACGAATTGGTAAACACTTCTCGGCACAGTTTCTGAGCGTGCAACACTTTTTTATTGTCAATGTCGATCACCTGAAAACAAAATGGTATGAATATGAAAAGGGAGACATAAAATTAACAGGACACACAACGAAATAACACAAACCTGAACCGTAAAACGTGGATCACCCAGCTCGGTGCGTTCTTGGTCATTTTATGAGATACGATTGTATTCTTCAGCACAAGCCTAAAAATAGTAACGACTAATACCATGAAACCGGAACTAATGCATTTCATTTTGTTTGGTCAATAGATTACTAGAAGAGACATCTCTTATAGATGATCCATACTGATAGCAATACCTAGGATTGCTTACTCGCTATTAAAACATCTACTTCAGTATTTCCAAGTAGGCTGATTTCTGACCCCAAAAGTACTGATTTGTTAGTGCTCGAAATTGCGATAAAAAGCAAAATCAACGACTTTTAGTTGTTCGCTTTCACAGCATTTTATTTTATCAAAAAGGTTCATATTGACATTTCGACATGGAAGCGGAACGCAGAAACGCGTCCTTGAGCACCCTGCCATTAGCTTTCTCATCACACCAAAACTGATGCGTGGGACAAAGAGCAAAAGCTAATCAACAATCACCACTTTTTCAAAGCAGCTTATGAAAATGGTAAGTACTGTAGCGAGTCGCTACTGCGACTCGCTACAACAGAAAAGGGGTTTGATTCCCCACTAGGCAAATCATTTTTTCCGAAGGGATTTTTCGACCCTAGTAGCGAATACCTCTTTTCCAATATTCAAAAAACCATACAAAACCTATTTTACTATAATCAAACCATCTTCAGCATGCCCGAATTAGTCCAGAAAATAATTTTCGGAACCCAAAAAGTGAAACATTTTTTGCTCCAAGTGGATGACCACTTGGTTTGGTTGGATATCCATCTGGACCAGGGGTACCTACCCCTGATTTTGGGGCTAGGGTGGGTGTACTCGAAGTTTTGGTCTTATCAAACCCAATTCACTACACTATTTCACGTATGATAAGACGATTTGTTTTTGAATCTGACTCAATTTTATTTTCAGCATCGTGAACCAGAGAGGTACCTCATGATTTAGTATGAACTTAGGACATCTCAAACAAGAAAACCTTTGAAGAATATATATTAATAAAAAGATTATACAGAAAAAAATCAAACCCATTTTCTGTTGTAGCGAGTCGCAGTAGCGAGTTGCAATTGTAGCGAGTCACAGTAGCGAGTCGCAATTGTAGCGAGTCGCAGTAGCGAGTCGCAATTGTAGCGAGTCGCAGTAGCGAGTCACAATTTTGTAGCGAGTCGACGTTTTACCAGATGATCCATACTGAGAGCAATACTAGGATTGCTTACTCGCTATTAAAACATCTACTTCAGTAGTTCAAGTAGGCTGATTTCTGACCCCAAAAGTACTGATTTGTTAGTGCTCGAAATTGCGATAAAAAGCAAAATCAACGACTTTTAGTTGTTCGCTTTCACAGCATTTTATTTATCAAAAAGGTTCATATTGACATTTCGACATGGAAGCGGAACGCAGAAACGCGTCTTGAGCACCCTGCCATTAGCTTTCTCACACCAAACTGATGGCTGACATCAGACTGAGCCTTTCAAATTCATTTTGTTGACAACTCAGCCTTTTGACAACTCAGCCTTTTGACAACTCAGACTTTTGACAATTCGGCTTTTTCAAATTCAAATTTTTGATTATCGTGTCGAAACAACATTGTAATTATTGACAACTCATCCGTATTTAGATTCGTATTGTTGTATATTCTTACTTATTAGCACCCATATATCGTTTCGGATGTATCTTCACTCTATCCCAGTGTTTCAAAAATGATAATACAGAATGAGAATGAGAATTTCTCATAATTCGGTTTTTCATGAAAATGCCAAATCTGATATAGATGATCTATACTTAGAATTAAAAAGTAGATATAGGTCATCCATATCAGATTTGGCATTTTTCCATGAAAAAATTGAGTTATGAGCAATTCTCATTCTGTATTCTCATTCTCATTTTTGAAAACACTGCTCTTACTATATGTATATACTACCGTATTTTCTCTATTAAACGCCCCCTCTTCAATAAACGCCCCCTCTCTAATAAACGCCCCCTTCAGTGACCTATATCTCAGCCCAAAAAAATAATTTTGCAAATCTGTTTTTTGCGTTTTCTTAATTAGCACGAGTTTACCTAATTCCACTTTTCAGATTTTGGTTGAGCACCCAAAAATCTCAAAATCGAAATAATTTTTTTCCGATTTTTTAAGGGTTGAAAAATAAACGCCCCGGGGCGTTTATAGAGAAAATACGGTATATGTATATGCTATACTATATGTATATGGCCATTGGTTGGAGCTTTGAACCAGCAACCTTGGTGATGAGTATATGGACCTCTTCACCAATCAAACACTCGAATTATAATAAAAAATAAGGTATGCGCCCAGGTGGATTTGAACAGCAACCTCTGCATCACCCTTAGAATCGCTCAGAACCCCATCCAGAGAGACCAAACCAAGTGGTCGTCCACTTGGATCGAATTTTTTTTTCAAGGTTTTCGGGTTCCAAAACAATTTTTGTGCACTAAGTCGACCACGCTGAAGATGGTTTGATAGTGGTAAAATCACGTTTTATCGAGAAATTTTTGAGCTATTGCTAACGATGATTTTGAAAAATCAACAATTAGCAATAACTCAAAAATTTCTCGATAAAACGTGATTTTACCACTATCAAACCATCTTCAGCGTGGTCGACTTAGTGCACAAAATTGTTTGGAACCCGAAAACCGTGAAAAAAAATTCGATCCAAGTGGACGACCACTGGTTTGGTCTCTCTGATGGGTTCTGAGCGATTCTAAGGGTGATGCAGAGGTTGCTGGTTCAAATCCACCTAGTCACGTACCTTATTTTACCATAATTTTAGATATAAAAAGACAAGCGCTTGACTTTTCAGGTCATTTGGTGGATATACCCCTACTCTGGAGTTACCTGGATATCAACCTGTCCAGGTGGTAACCACATAAGTTGGGGTTGGGTAGATAAAACTGCTTTTTCGGTCTTGACAAGCCCAATTCCTCACACAAATTTTAGTTTGGAAAAATTGATTTTTCATTTAAAATTAACCATTTTATTTTAGGCCATCCAGTTGGATGGCCAGGTGGTACTACCTGGCGAGGTGGTACCTTAAAGTTGGAGCGTGTGAAATCTCAACTTTGGACTTAAAAAAATCCAATCACTCACACAATTTTAAGTTAGAAAAATCGGTTATTTTTTATTCTTAAGAAATTTTAACTTTCAGGCCATCCAGGCGGATATTCATCTGACCAAGAGTAACCCACCGCACGTTTGGGGTTTGCATGGGTGAAATATTGATTTCGGTCTTAACAAACCTGATTCTCCACACAATTTTAAGTTAGAAAACCATGTTATTTTTATTTTTAAGAAATTTTTATTCTCATTTATGGGTTTGATGTTAGGCGGTTTGAGGTATTCGAAGTGGTTTGCGATGGTTTAGGACGGTTTGAAGTGGTTCGGACACAATCTAAAAAAATTCTAAAAGAAACTTAAAAATCTGCCTTGGTCCTCCTGTTGTTTGAAAAAAGTTTTATTTTGGGAAAACGTCTATGCACTAGGGTTGTTGGCGGTCGTTTTTTTTTGGTACCCCGCCGGTTATTTCTTAACAACAGAGATATGAACAATATGTCGTCTGAGATACAGAATGAATGAATCCTCGTTCGAATGAGCTAACAAAAATTTGAATGATGATTCGAATGAATCGTCTTAAGACGAATTTCGAAAGTTCGAATTTCGATTTCTGAATTGTCAAAAGTCTGAGTTGTCAAAAGGCTGAGTTGTCAAAAGGCTGAGTTGTCAACAAAATGAATTGTGAAAGGCTCAGTCTGATGTCAGCCAAAACTGATGCGTGGGACAAAGAGCAAAAAGCTATCGTATTTTCTCTATTTATTACCTCCTTTCTAATAATTACCCCCTCTCTATTAATTACCCCCCCCCATAGGCACCCTATAATCTCAGCTCAAAAATTTTTTTGCACATCTTTTTTTGCGTTATCTTAATCACCACGATCTTAGTTGATTCCACTTTTTAGATTTTGGTTGAGCACCCAAAATTTTCAAAATCAGAATAATTTTTTCCCGATTTTTTGGGGTTGAAAATAATTACCCCGGGGTAATTAATAGAGAAAATACGGTAATCAACAATCAACAACTTTTCAAAGCAGCTTATGAGAATGTAAGTACCGTATTTCCTCTAATAGAGCCCCGGGGCTTTATTTTTCGAATGCCCAAAAATCTTGAAATTGTAAATCAAAAATGCCCTAACTCTAAAGTTCTAGTCAAAAAAACAAGGGGGGGCTTTTTAGAGAGGGGGGGCTCTATTAGAGGAAATACGGTAAATGAATTGGTGCGCGGGCCTTTATCCCCTTTTGGACATTTTGGCGTTCTACCATACCGTATTTCCTCTAATTGCCGCCCCGGGGCTTATTTTCCGATCGACCTCTAGGGGGGCGGCAATTAGAAGGGGGCGCTTATTTTTCGATCATAAATTTGAAGTAATTTACGGCATAGGGGCGTTTAGCGGTTGGCGTGACAAATGTCACAAAAACCGCTAAACGTCTTAACAGAACGCCAAGTTTGTACACATTCAAATTCATTCCTATTTTTTGCACAGCCGGTTTTCTATGTTTGCTGAGCAAACTTTGCTCTCTTAATTTTCGGTGCATAGACGTTTCGCCCCTTTTGGACAAATGTCCAAAAGGAGGCGAAACGTTTCGTCCCCTTTTGGACATTTGTCCAAAAAGGGGCGAACTGCTAATTTTGCCTTGGTCCCCCCTGCTGATTTTTTTCGCAATTTTTTTTCAGTCTAATTGCGTAAGAAACCGTGTTATACGGGGCGACGGTAAATTCCCCACGGTAAATTCCCCCACGTAAATTCCCCCACAGTAAATCCCAAGTCAAGCTCTTGCTGTGAAATATCAGCTTGTTATTATTTTATATGCGTTAATTATGGTATGATTGCTAACTGTACTCCTCAATTTCAGAAAGCAAGAAAGATGGGTGAAGCTGAGCAAATCGCTAAAGTAAAGAAAAGAAGTTGGCCAACCCAATGCGAGATCTGAAGATCTAAAAGCTGTGCCTCAATATCTGCGTTGGCGAATCTGGTGACAGACTAAAACAAGCTGCAAAGGTATCTCATCTTTCTTAAAATAACATCTATGATCGTCTATTTTGCTCTATTTCAGGTGCTGGAACAGTTGACAGGTCAACGCCGGTTCTCTCCTGAGCTCGATACACAGTCCGCTCGTCTGGTATTCGCCGCATAGAGAAGATCTCCGTCCACTGCACCGTTCGAGGCCGAAAGCTGAGGAAATCATCGATTGCGGATCGAAGGTTTGCCTTTATTCAATGTTTTATTCCCTAACTTTTTACCACCAGGTCAAAGAATACGAACTCTATCGTGAGAATTTTCGGACACAGGCAACTTTGGGCTTGGCATTCAGGAGCACATCGATTCGGGAATCAAGTATGACCCGTCGATTGGGATCTAGGAAATGGACTTCTACGTGGTGCTTGACCGTGCTGGTCGTCGAGTGCTAAGCGTCGCAGAGCTCAGGGTCGTGTGGTATGTAATTTTTGTGGTTAGTCTAAGCGATCTGTATATATGGCCCTCATTTTCAGGGTCCATCTCATCGTTGTGGCAAGGACGAGGCAGTCAAGTAGTTTCAGCAGAAGTATGATGGAGTGATATTGCCGCCCAAGCCGAAAAAAGCTCGCAAGGAGGAGTCAGCGCAAGCGTTAAAGCATTATTTGAATTGTTGATATCCGTATGTTGTTGATGGAATAAAGTTATGCAATTGGACGTGGTCTTTTTTCATCTTGTTTTTTAGATAATTCGAACTGTTTTCTTTCTAGGTTTTAACAGGCCCAATCTCTCACATAATTTTAAATTAGAAAAAATAGTTTATTTTTTGTTCTTAAGAGATTTTAATTTGTAGGCCATCCAGGTGGATATCCACCTGACCAAGAAGTAACCACCACACGTTTTGGGGTTTGCGTGGGTGAAATTTTGATCTTGGTCCTAACAAACCTTATTCCTCACACAATTTTAAGTTGTTAAGTAGATATTTTTTACTTTTAAGAAATTTCTGCTTTCCAGGTTTGGGTTTGGTTAAGTTTTTCTATCTGGGTACCATCGCATTACCATCAGGATTGGGCCACCTAGGCACTGATATCTGATGAAGACCACTAATGTATAACTACCAGACCATAACCACTATGAATGTAATTAAGAAGAATTTTACTGGGAAAACACTATAGGAACCTGGAGAAAGGAAGGGTACGAGAAGAAAAAGTTGAAATAAGAAGGTCTTTGACACAAAAACAACTACAAAGTGCCTTTACGTGTTATTCGGTATCTTTTGGCACTAGATGGCATTTGGTCCCGGTCATTTGGTCCTCGATCATTTGGTCAGCGAATATTGGTTTGTAAAACCAAAATTGTGATTTTACGCATTTGGTCTCCAAATCTGAATGGGTACCAGCTGATTAAATGGATATCAACCTAAATTGGCTGAAATAAGATAAAAACGTTAAGAGAATTTCAATGCATGTTTTTCTAAATTTAACCTTAGTTTTACTGAATAATCCATACACCAACTAACCAAGTGGTCATCCACTTGGATCGAATTTTTTTACGTTTTTCAGCTCCAAAAATTGTTTTCTGCACTAACTAAAGCATTCTAAAGATGGTTTAACAGTAGTGAAATTACGTTTACATGGTATTTTTACAGTTTTCGTAAATCTTGCAAAACATAATTTGAGTACTGTCAAACTATCTTCAGAATGCTTGAATTAGTGCAGAAAACAGGTTTGAAACCCGGAAAACATTAAAAAAATTTGATCCAAGTGGACGACCACCTGGTTCAGTTGGTCCATGGGACATCCAGATGGTCTATCTGCCAACATAGTCAGATGCACTGCGAAAAATAGTCTAATATACAACTTGGATACTGCTAAATAAGTACTGCCACTAAGGTACAACCACCTAGAAACTACAATCTACCACCACCCAAGTACCACTACCTAAGCACTTCCACCTAAGCGATGATACCTAGCCTCCATAAATTAGTAAAAATTTATCAAAGGACTCAAAAAGAGACTTCAAGAGAAAAATTAGGAGAGCAAACACAGAAACCGGCTGTGCAAAAAAAAATGAATTTGAATGTGTACAAACTTGGCGTTCTGTTAAGACGTTTAGGGGATTTTGTGACATTTGTCACAAAATCCGCTAAACGTCTACGCACCGTAATTTACCACTCCAACAATGAAAGTTTTTATCCTATTTTCAAATTTTTTATTATTTTCGGGCAGAATTTTCAGGCCAATTGTTTGTCCAAGGCAGCCAAATTAAAGGGAGGGAGAACTTTATATACGCATCACGTAGGTCACAGGTTCGACTACCAGCGGCTGCACACCATGTATGTAATTTTCTTTTATTAACAATTTCGTGTAAAAATCATCCTCGGGCTTTTGACTATCCGACAAGACCATCACGCAGGGTTTCACACCTAGTTCAGCTTATTCGTGGGCTAAAAATTGGCTAGAGCTCTGATAATCGATGGTTTTGAGGGTTTTCTTCTACTGCTTTGATAGATATTTCTGCATTTTTTCCACAAGTCACACGTTTCATGCACAGTAATAAAGCCAAGATCATGAGATTTCATTTGAGCTATCATACAAGGTAGAAGTAATATTTTGTTAGAGCTAAGATTTTAAAACTTTTACTGATGTCCAATTCAATAGCAGCCAGTCATGTGCATAAAATCTCCAAATTACAGCATTTGCTGATAGTGAAGCTGAAAATGGTCGCAATTGATTGCTTGATTGATAATTCTATTGAGGATTTCATCGAATTGGACACGGTTTAATGTTTTTTAAATTTTAGCTCTTGCTTTATGCAAACTTTTTATCTGTATGATAGCTCGAATGAAAGATGAGGATGTTAGTACATTTTGACACCAAACTTGTAAATAAAAAGAGAAAAAAAAATAAGGTCTGCAGCCAGTGGTAGTCGAACCTGTGACCTAGGGCGATGCGTATATAAAGTCTGCCTCCCCCCCTTTAAGGTAGACTTGTTGTTGTAGACTTATTGTTCACGTGAATATTTATCGATCCTGCTTACATATAACCTCTTCAGCAAACAATGATCTTGGACACATCTTCTTATTAATAACTAACCGCCAAAAAATTGTGCAAAAAAAGGTTAAAAACGGTTTCGAAAAAATAGGGGGGGGGGGGGCGGCAATTAGAGGGGGGGGGCGCTTATTTTTCGATCGACCTCTAGGGGGGGGAGGGCAATTAGAGGAGGGGGCGGCAATGGAGGGGGGCGGCAATTAGAGGAAATACGGTATGTTCTGTTTTCGCAGGTTTTATTTTAAAGGGACATTGCCGTCCCCGACTGTCGGGGCCCGACAACGGTTGTGCCCCGCCAATTTAAATTTTTTTCCTAATCATTATAATTCTATACATATTTTGAACTTAGTTTCTAACTAAACTTTACCTAAAATTAAATTCTAGGCCTTGTTTTGTTAGAAACCAGGCCAAAAAATCCGTACAAAAGTTCAAGGATCAGGGAAAAAATTTGAATTGGCGGGGGACAATTCAAAACAGGTGGCAATGACACTTTAAAGCCGTTTTCTACTCCGTAAGACATTTTTTAGTCCCGGCTAACATGCGCTGGCCTACCCTGAGCCTAAGCCTAAGTTAAAAAAAGACCTAAGTGGCAAAAACTAGAGATGTGCACGGGATCCGGATCCCTCCCGAACGGGATCCCGATTTTGGTGCTGAATCCCGATCCCGAATCCCCTCCCGATCGATTTTGAAAATTCCGATCCCGAAAATTGCCAAATCCCGATGAGCATTTTTAAAAGCATTTTGGCCAGATATACAGGGTGGTCCAAGAAATTCCCTGGATTTGAAATGGTCATAACTTTTTTTCTAGGGCGTTTTTCGAATTTCTGTAAACGCCAAAATGTTTATCTTGACGGGGATTTTTGTTTTTCGGAAAAAAATTTTTTTCGAAAATTTTGACTTTTTTGCCTTGGTCCCCCCTATGGTCCAAAAAGATAACAAGGTTGATTATTTTGGACCATAGGGGGGACCAGGGCAAAAAAGTCAAAATTTTCGAAAAATTTTTTTCCGAAAAACAAAAATCCCCGTCAAGATAAACATTTTGGCGTTTACAGAAACTCGGAAAACGCCCTAGAAAAAAAGTTATGACCATTTCAAATCCAGGGAATTTCTTGGACTACCCTGTATTTCTGTTTTTGCATGATTTTGCGGTCTTTTAATTTTTTTCTCTTTTTTTGGACATATTTTGAATCTGACAGGTCCTGCCGATTATTCCATCAGGTTTAATTATTTTTCGCTCTGTATGACAGCAAGTTATGCGAAAAGGAAGTATCAAAAATTCCACCGATTTTAGACGTTTACAATTTTTTTTCGTGAAGTAAATTCGATATATTGTAAACAAAGCTTGCGATGATAATTTTCTAGCAATTTTTTTTTTGTAAATATTCTTCTATAAAAAAACACTAGTTTTGCTACATACCCCTCTAGTAGTTCAGGCCATGGTTTGTAGATAGCCCTTGAAAGGTAAGGTCTAAGCCTCAGCGGAAATACTCATATTTCTTATTTTACATGCGAAAAAATTTTCATCGGAAGCTTAGTCTTTATGCATTCAAAAATTTTGAAATAGCATCAAGAAAACAGTTGTGAACACTTGAAATTAATGGAATTTCTTGCGACGCCCTCTATTTTGCCTGATTACTCATGAACTCGACAGATCGGCTAATCCCGAAATTTTGATCGCGATTCCGAATTTATCGGGATCCCGACGGGATCCCGATTTTTTTTCGTAATCCCGATCCCGAATGATTTTTTAGCCCCAATTCCGATCCCGAAATCCCTCCGAGGCCGAATGCACACCTCTAGCAAAATCAGAGCATAAAGCAGAACGCCAAAAATGTTCAATAGGGGACAAACGCCCCTAGGCCAATGAATTGGCATAGAGTATTCAGCCACATACCAAAAGGGTGATATTGTCAAGAAATAAACAAGCGGAATACCAAAAGTTTTTCGCTAGGGAACCACTAACAGCTGAATCCATAAAATCCATGAAACAGAAAACACGTTGCAACGTCATCGTGTTTCTAAATTAAATTTTCAGCTCTGTGTATAGCTTTTCTACATATTCATGGGAATTTTATAGGAGTTTGTACGTATTCGAAAGCAGTCATTTTTCGGTAACAAAAGCTTTAACTTTGGTTCAACCAACCAATGAAACAGGCAAAAACTTATGTAGACTCCACCTCCCCCCCCCCCCCAATTTCTAGGCTCAGGCAAGGGTAGACCAGCGTGTGCTAGTAAGGACTCAAACATGTTTTCTTAACTGAAAAAGTAAGAAAACACGTTTGAGTCTGTCCTTACATATGCTGGGCCTGAAAATGCCCTTCGAGAAAGGCTGAGCAGGGTTGAGAGAGGCTTTGAGAAATTGAAGTCAAAGCTTTTTGAGAAAACTTGGAATTTTTTCATGGAAAGTGTTTACAACTGTTTTTTCTTCATGTTGCGCAGAAAAAAGTAAAAAATGTAGTTTAAGACCCTTTTTGGTCACTTTTCAAAAATTTGGGGTAAGGGTCAGTCTTCACCAATCCAACCACTATCACATATTTTAAAAGAGGGCATTGTGCCGAGAATTTAAAAACTTAGAAGATTTGCTTACGTTACATGAGGAGCAAAATGTGGCTTTTCTGCACATTTCTGTCTACATAAAAAATATAAATGCGGAGGAAATTAAAGTTAGTACGATAAAAGTGTTGATTTATAAATAAAATCGAGGTAGATCTAACTGTATTGTAAGAAAAATTGTCTTTTAAAGTGTTTCCTAAAATATCACGTATCATCTAACGGGTGGAAGAAAAGTTCTGCATGGATTTTCTAAGCCTTATAAATATTTCATAAATCTTGCGATCATACCGTATTTTCTCTATTAGACGCCCGGGTCGTCTAATAGATTGTTGGATGCCCCTCAGAGAGGGGAGGGGTTTATTGAAGAGGGAGCGTTTATTAGAGAGGGGGCGTTAATAGAGAAAATACGGTATATATTTTCTTCTAATACCATTTTGAAGCCTTGCGTCTCCTCTTTCAAATGGCACATTAAACTTAGCTTGATTATTCCGTATAAGTCACCGTTTTGCTCAAAACACTTGTGAGGTTATTTTGAGAAGTTAACAAGCGTTTTCATCAATTTCACGGATCAAATGTTTTATTGAATTTTAAGCGTCACAAAAAGATCTTGTGACCATGTTGTATGTTATAGAATGATTTTTCAATATTTGAGTGTTGAGATATGGCATTTTGGAAAAAAATTAATTTCTTTAAAAAATCACCAAAATCCAAGTTTTTTCAATTTTTTCGGAATCTGGTGTTTTTTGAAGACATTGACTTTTTGGTTTTGAAAATCCATGCAGAACTTTTTCCCCACCCGTTAATGCAGTCAAACCTCGTTATAGTGACAACCCTAGAGACCGACGATTTGGTGTTCCTCTAACGAGAGTGTCACTATATCCGTTCAATATTAGGAGCCTTTTATCTGTCGGCACCGGCTCAGGGGGTCACTTTAACGAGAAGTTTACTATATCCAGGTGTCACTATAACGAGATTTGACGATATACCAAGGTCTCTAATTTTTTCGCAAACTGACATGTCAATTTTTAAGATGAAAAAGACTGAGGAATGGTATAGTTGAAGCTGAAAGTGGTAAAAAAAATTACCCGTTTATTTTGAATAATGTTTACAACTTTCGACTTCAACTCTTATACTTTTACTGAAAACGTTGCTTTCAGAAAAAGCATCTGTCACTGATTTCTCGATGTCCTATTGATCTTCCTAGTTTGTTATGTAGTCGACAACAGTTTTACGAACTCGTTTTGCAATTCCAGCAGCTATTTTTTTCTGCTCAATTTTTCTGCTGTATATTATAATTTTAGGATAACTCTTGAACTTTTTAACTTACGAGTTGTGAAATTGATTTAAAGTTTTTTTCGAAGCACTAACTATCATTTTTTGACACTAAGTACCACATTTTGCTATTTCTGAATCTTTGCATTTGAAAAGATATAATCGATAAATGGCTAAAAGCTAGAGTGCTTTCCAGAATAAATTTCGACTGTATATTTTTCACAGAGGCTCTGCGGTTTCTTTGCTTTTTTGAATCTTTAATCTATTTACGTGCCTCTTTTCTGGAATTGCTCACCTGAACACCCTAAAAATAAGGCACTCAATACAGTTTAGTCACAGAAAAAGATAGGATTTGTTGGTTTACATAGTCTTTTTTACTTGTCTTTAGACATCAAACAGTTTGGCGTCTTAAGTGCTTGCTTTAGCTAACTTTAACCCATCCAGACATTATTTACTTGACATTTTTCGTTCAAACAAAAATTATGGGAAAATTTCTAGTAAATTGCCACTTTTAATATTTATAACTTTTTTTTTATTGTTTTTGCTTATTTATTGAATTAGAGATTGATGTTTGCTCCACGGGGTGAAACAGCTAAAATTATTGCTCTATGTGCAATAACTTCTATATTTACTAACTTTTTGGTGAGTTTTTATTTTAGAATATATTTTTTGAGGTAAAAATATTTTATATGCAACAAGTAAAAATGAGGCTTTGAAATGGGCGAAAAAAATAGAAAATGTTACACGCAACTGTATTTTTTGTGATAATTACCCATTCTCAAATAATTAGCCGTTGCCTGCATTTTTCTCGGCATTAATGACATAATGAATCTTTATAGGTTTAATCAGGCGATCATGCCGTCCTCAAATCTGCCGGTTTCTGAAAAGCAAAAAAAAACTATCGAAAATAATTACTTTCTCTCTAAGAATCATCATCCCCCCGCCCCCTCTTAATAAACGAGTAATAAGCCGCAGGCTAATTATTAGATAAAGTATATTCATATATTTTTATGTGAAAATTGTAACCGATTTTGTTCAACCCTCTACTTCAACCATCTATACCAAGTAGCGTCAAAATGTCTTATCAGCAACTTTTTCTCTCTGCAATATCTTTTATTTTGTAAATACTCGCTGACAAACCTAGAGAGTTATTCTTTGACTAATTACATATAGCCTGGCCAGTAAGTTAGTTCTGTGTGTGCAGTGGCCTAGGTGTTTAACGGGCCATAGAGATCAGGACGGGACTTAATGCTGATTAGTGGGCCATGGAGATAAGTTTTGGGGCGTTGCCTGAGGGCAACGTCGATATGACTAGAACGTTGATTTGTTAATAAGGTAGCACAACATTTGTCTGTCCATGCATGTAAATAGTTGTATGAAAGTAGGGACGAAGCTATAAGAAATTTCCATGCTATTTCCAGTTCTATAACAAATTTTACACGAGTAACTGAAATTGTTGACCACTCCGCTGTCTGCAGTCTCTCCCATGTGTTCTGACAGTCTGCACTTTCTTTCATCTCATCAGTAGCTGCAAGCTAACTCATATTTTAATTATTCAATGAACTACATATAGCCTGGAAATTAGGCATTTTCTGTGTGTGTTGCCCACTGAGGTGCGAAGTTGCGGAACTCAATGCGGATCACCTGACGAAAGTTTTAAAAGCGTTGCCTGAAGGCAGCGCTGATATAAAACTTTTTTACAAAAGTAAGAAGAAGATTTTTTAGTTCTAGACTGTGAATATTATAAAATATAAAAATCCGCTAAATTTAAGACCAGTTTTTTACATTTTTAAAGTCATTAAACTAAACGTCTTGATAGAAACTATTGTACTTTTTATATGTTTTTTTGGAAGGCTATTGCTCAGCCTACCCCAACACATCTCAGGATGCTTTCGAAGATTTTCTCAACCATTCTTATGCGGCTCGCTACCAGAACGAAGGTCTCAGTAGTTGGGGATACACCTGGTTTTGGAGCTTGTTCTTAAACATTTGGTTTATTGGCTTTCTGCTTGGCACTTTAGTGACCCCAGCTATAGCTGACAACTACGGCAGAAAATGTAAAGAGTTAACCGAAAAGTGTCGTTTTACAGTTTTTTTATTCAGTAGCAATTTTCGCTGCGAATTCAATAAATTTATGTGGAACACTCACATCAATAGCTTCTATTCTGCTTCATTTGCCTGGTAAATAGGTTAATTATACGGCAGTAATATTAAAATAATTGACTTAATTTAGAAATGCTAATTTTCGGCAGGACATTAGGAGCTATTGGTTCTGGCATTTCCATGAATGCTTTGATTCTGTTTATACAGGTTTGATTACATTACTTTTTATTATAACCAAATTTGCTCTTTTCAATGAGCAGAATCAACAATATTTTTAAGATCAGTACTGTCGAATCCCGATCACCCTAAAAAGTTCCTAAACTTGTCTACCTCAATTTTAGAGTCATTTAAAGACTGTGATCCGTCTGTAAGTCCAAAATGACTGGATGATTTCACCAGTCGTTTCTGAAAAATAAATAAAGTTGATCAACAATAACACCTGTAGTTTTCGAAATGACTCCACCCTGTTTCCAAGAAAAAATATGACGTTATATCAAAGAGTTAGTGTCCTATTGGCAGAAATGGCTAAGAAATGACTGGCGAAATCTTAACCTTTTCGGGTTTCTAGATACTAAATCACAAAGCTCGGGGTATGGAGGTGTGAAAAAAAACCTAGGCGAAATTAAAGAAGGGTGAAAAGCTGTTTAGCTTTCAAAATTCAGCCTCGATTGCGCAGTGGATAAGTGTTTGTGTTTTATGGACCAAAATGATGCGCAGGTTCGATCCCACCTGCTGGCATGCTAATTATTTGGCTTGTTTGACCAATTTCTAAGGTAATTGGGGTAGCTAATTCTAAATCTGGCGCTAAAAAGGCCGAATTACCCAGATAAATTGGTCGAACGAGCCAAAATAAATAGCGGGCCACTAGGTGAGATCGAGCTTGCGCATCATTTTGGGCCATAAAACACAAACGCTTATCCACTGCGCCACTTAGGACGAATTTTTAAACCTAAACAGTTTTCGGTGTGATTGTAACGAGAAAAAAACTACAAAAACCAAGAGGAATATCAAAAAATTAAAGGAGACCACACCCACAGCTTTACGAGGCACATGTAGTTTCATGAGTGAAGGCACTTTCATAGCCGCTAATGTGGTAGGTATGGGGATGGGAATGGATGTTATGCTTGGCAACAATTTGGTCGCTTTGATCGGTAAATAAATTAAACCCCATTTCTGTAACTATTTATGTTTGTTTTAGGCTTAGCAGCTATTCCCTGTGCTTTAGGAATGCTTATTATACTTCCTATGAAAGAATCACCTAAGTATTTGCTGATAAACAGAAATAACAGAAAATCGGCTTTAGACGCTCTGATCTACTACCAAGGTTGGCTAATCTATTTCGAAATACTATGATAGATTTCGTTTTACAGGTAGGGAAGTGGACCACAATGAAATTTTAGAGGACATTTTAAAAGAATCATATAGCAGTAAAATAGACCTACCCTTCTTCCAAGCTATTAAAGAAGTGCTTCAACAGCCTTATTTGAGAAAAGCTATGGCTATTGGAATCTTGTCTTTGCAGGTAGGCCATTTTTTTTATAATTTTGATTGCTTTCTCAGTAAAAAAAGAAACAGAATAAATTTCCGCCGAATTCTGGTCTCTCTCTTTATTTCGAATAATATCCCGTCCTGTGTAAGATCCTTGGACTTATTTCGACAGGAAAAAAGATAATTACCACAGCTGAAGATTAGTACTCTACTTCTAGGAAGATCCAAATATAAATTACAGTGTTTCTGCAGTAATATGATTAAGACTTTTTCTAGATAATAGTTGGCATTTGGCCCATTATTACAACTCTACTGAGCTTTTGGAGGCCCATCTAGACGTTAAAACAGCACAAGTAACTATTTTATAACTACACTATTTTTAACTATACGGTTGACCTAAAACTAAAATACCAATTTTTCAGTTTTCTTCGTTTATCTTCATTAGTGCCAATTTCTTAGCAAGTCTTGTAGGAATGTGGGCTGTTGAGAGGTACAATAATCAATCTTTTTTACAGTCGAATTCCTCAATAACGTACACCCTCAAGTTCGTTCCCGCCTAGGGTCTGACACTTTTTTTACACTGATTTTCGAAATCTCTTGGCGAAACTGATCCGTCAGTCTGGTCCCAAATATCGTGAGGATCACGATTCTGCGGGTCAGTTTGCTAATTAGACTTGCAACATTCTCGATAGTTTTTATGGTTTTTATTTTTTTATATCAATGGTTTTTATTAGCAAAACTGTTGTGTTTCTCAGAAATGACCCACAAAATTGTGATTCTTACGATATTTCGGACCAGACTGACGGATCAGTTTCGCCAAAAAACTTCGAAAATTAGTGTAAAAAAGTATCGGACCCTAGGCGGGAACGAACTTGAGGGGTGTACGTTATTATGGAATTCGACTGTACTTGGAAAAGAATTTAAAAATTTAAAGATTTGGCCGTCGCCCCATGCTAATCTACTGCGGTATAGCCAACACTATCAGCTTGTGTGCTTACATCTTGTTCGACCGTTTGGCCTACCATTTTGAAGAATCTTTAATAAAATATGGTTGTGTGGCTGCTCTTATCGGTTATGGCATTACCTATGGCTGCGCTGTAGGTCCAATAGCCGCATTTATAACCTCTGAACTGGTTCCTCAACGCTTTCGATCATTGGTTTGAAATTTGCCAACAGTTTCTCGCTTATAGCCTGAATTTAGGTACAATCAATGGTGTATGGAGCCAACACTATGATCATATTTGGCCTATCTTTTATCACACTACCCCTGTATAGACTAATTGATGTTTGGGCTTTTATACCATTGTTCATTGCTCCAAGCACTCTAGCTTTGCTATACCTATCTGTGAACATGCCTGAAACTAAAGGCAGGGAAATTCATGAGATTGTAGAGCAATTGATCCGAGACTCAGAGATTGTTGCTGACATATTGCCCGATATTTTACCCCATAATTATAGGTAGGATTTTGACGGAAGATATACATTTTTAACTAAACTTTGAACTGAGGCTCCTATATTTTTTTAGAAATCAGGACATTTGCTCAAAATAATGACATTTTAGGGTATTTCGGCAAAATATGCTATATGATTTAGTGCTTATTGCTCTTTTGGCGACCAAAAATAAATTTCAAAAATAATAAGATTCAGAATCACAGAATAAGAATAAATCTTAATTATAAGGACGAGCTCTGAAATACACGCATTTAAAATCATGAAGTAAAATAAAAAAATTATTCAACCAAAACTTTCGTTTTAGCTCAATGGAAAAACTAAAAGAAGGTCTGCGCAAGATCACCAAAAAAGTCAGCATAACTACCAATATCATGGTGCCAAAAATAATTATTAAATCTGCTTCAAACACAACTCTGAACGAGTCATTCGAAGCGCCTAAAACAAAGACAACCGGCAATTTAACACAACTAGACTTTTAAGACTTAAAATTAAAAATCAAAGCTTGATCAATTTTTGTTGTCAATGTATATTTGATGCTGAATAAATACTGGTTTTTATTGAAGTTAAAGTCTCAAATTAAGTTTAATCTCATCAAAATGAGTTCAAAACATTTCTCTCTCTCTTCTTTTGTGAGTTTTAAGAAGCTCCAATTACTCATTTTCTACATTGTGTTTTTCTCTTTTCACTCCTCAGGTTTCTTGTTAAGTCTTTGTTGTGGTTGTCAGCCTAAGCCCTCTAGTTTATGTGTTGAAATAAAAGAGACCAAAATCTTAGAGGAACAAACTATTAACTAAACTATTTGCTTTTTTTCTTCTTCAATAAGGAAGAAAATCACTTTTGCAAGTGTTGTGATTGCTACAAATTTTTAATTTTTCTCTACACCACAGCGGAAAGACTTTTCACATTTTGTGCTTTCTATTTTGTGTATAGCTCTGAATTTGAGCTTATAAAGCACGTGGTGTTCTACTTGTTAAAACTAAAAGAACAGTATTTTTGTTAAAAGAATAATTTTTTATTTTTGGCCACTTTTTAATAATTTTTTTCCAATAGGTTATGCTTAAAATTTATCTGTTCTTGGCCGATACAGCTTACAAAAAAGTTAGGCAAAAATATTAGTATACATTAGTACATATTTTTTGGAAAAACTTTGAATAATTTTTCATATGAGATCTACAGATTAGTTGAAGTTGAACCATGTAGTTTTCGGCTTTACGGCTTTACGAGGCATTGGTTTACGAGTCTCTTATCAGCAATAATTTCTTTCTCTGCGATCTTTCGGCTTTACTAGGGAATCAGGGTGGGTTTCGCCTAAGTCTTTCTTGTTGTTTTTTTTGGATTTTTTGCCTGTTTTTTTTGCTATAACCTTAATTCTTTTGATTGATTTCTTTCTGCTTAGTTTGTTCTGTTGATGTGACTTATAAAAACTGACTTTATTAATTTCAAAACAAGGAGAAAAATAAATAAAAAACAGGGGACTGGCGAAAAATTTTCTACCCACTAAAAATTCTCTACGGGCCCGAAATTCAGCCAAAGGATTATTTAAAACTAATTAACGTGAAATATTACTTTTTTTTCACAAAACGCCAATATTTTAGTGAGGAAAGCAAATTTTGATTTCTTCGTTGCCAATGGCAATATTTCTATTTTGTAATTAAGGAATTATACTTTAAAAAAATTATTAAAAAATTAAATTTTTGATTTTGTGTTGCTGATGGAATTTTCCAACTTGACTTTTCTCACAATTTCAGTATCTCATAAATTTTTAAATCCACCCAGTATCTAATTTAACTAACGCAGTCCAATTTACAGACATTTTAAATTTACTACTATTCTATATTGACTGTGAAAGCAATGAAAAATATACTAGTAATCATGGGAAGTGTGCGCAGTGGACGAGTTGGACCTCAAATTGCAAATTGGTGATGCACCAAACATCGTCTGAGAGCTCTTTTAAAACTGAGCTCATCGACTTGAATGACTGGCACCTGCCTATGAATGATGAGCCCCATGTGCCGGCCACTGGCAAATATACTCAGGAGCATACCAAGAAATGGTCTCAAAAGATCACGGCTGCAGATGGCTTCATATTCGTCACTCCTGAGTACAATCACGGTTATCCAGCAGCTCTCAAGAACGCCCTTGACCATCTGTTTCAGGAGTGGGGTAACAAACCTGCTGCAGTAGTCAGCTATGGCGGTAGTGGAGGCACCAAATCGGCTGGTCAGTTAAAACAGGTGTTTGAACTTATGCAGATGCGTTTGGCTGACACTTGGCCAGCTATTAAGCTGCCCAGATCGGTGTTTGAGACAGGCAAAATTAGTGATCCAAACAAGGATTTGATGGAATATATGAAGGATGTTAGAACTATGGCCAATCAAATAGCTAATTTGTTGAAGTGAAGCTTTGAGATGCAATGTAAAAACCGCATGGTGCCTTTAAATTTTTTATGACATTCTTATTGGTTTAATAAACTTTTTCATAAACATCAATTGTTCTGGATCTTAACTCGGTCAAGTTGTAACGTCAATTTAATTTTTACGTCATACACGATGTCAAATTGACAAAAAATGGTAAATAGAAGTTTTTCTGGCAGGACCAAAATTTAAAACATATAAGAATTAGGCAAAAATATTTAGGTTGGTTAACAAGTCTCTTATCAGTAGGGTTGTCGGCCGGCCGAAATTTTCGGCCGGCCGAGCCGAGCCGAAAGCCGAAAACCGAAATTTTCGGCCGGCCGAGCGAGCCGAAAGCCGAAATTTTCGGCCGGCCGAGCCGAGCCGAAAGCCGAAAACCGAAATTTTCGGCCATGACTAGTATTCAACATCTTTGCATTGTGAAAATAATTTATTTTTCTTCTATGCATAGTAAAAGTCTAAAATGCTTAAATAAAACTAGGCTTAGGCTGGATTTGGGATAATTATCCCATTTTCGGACATGTGAATCTCCATTCACCGCAAAAATAGCATTTTTCGTAAAAACGTAAAAAGCAAACATGGGTTTTTCCCAACAACTATCTTCTAAAAATGCAATAAAAGATGAGAGTTAATCATCAAAAGTGGCAATTGATTTTTTGGACTGAAAAAACAACAGGGGGGACCAAGGCAGTTTTTTTGAATTTTAAGCAAATTTTTGCGTAAAATTCAAAAAAACTGCCTTGGTCCCCCTGTTGTTTTTTCAGTCCAAAAAATTAATTGCCACTTTTGATGAGTAACTCTCACTTTTTATTGCATTTTTAGAAGAAAGTGGTGGTAAAAACCCATGTTTGCTTTTTACGTTTTTACGAAAAATGTTATTTTTGCGGTGAATGGAGATTCACATGTCCGAAAATGGGATAATTATCCCAAATCCAGCCCAAGCCTAAATAAAACTCTTTGGACAAACAAAAATTTATTAAAACACCCACATACAACACTCGCACACAACACTTGACACACACTTGAATTGACACACACAAGGCTAAAGAATGAGCGAAAGGAAAACTAAGCAAAAACGGGAGCAAACAGAGAAATTTTTTTCCTTTTTTAAATTTTCGACCGGCCGAGTCGAGCCGAAATCCGAAAACCGAAATTTTCGGCCGGCCGAGCCGAGCCGAAAGCCGAAACCGAAATTTTCGGCCGGCCGAGCCGAGCCGAAAGCCGAAAACCGAAATTTTCGGCCGGCCGAGCCGAGCCGAAAGCCGAAAACCGAAAAAATATCGGTTTTCGGCCGGAAAAGCCGAAAATCGGCCGGCCGGCCGACAACCCTACTTATCAGCAATAATTTCTTGCTCTGCGATCTTTTATGTTTAATGAATAGTTGGAGACAAGGCTATTCAGTTATTCTTTCACCAATTACATATAGGCTGGCCTGTAAGTCAGTGGCCTACGTGTTATCACCATGAACTCAGTTGATTCCACTTTTTAGATTTTGGTTGATCACCCGAAAGTCTCAAAATCAAAATAATTTTTTTTCGATTTTCCAGGGGTTGAAAAATAATTATCCCGGGGTTATTAATAGAAAAAATACGGTACGTTAGAGAGACCTCGAGAATAATCCTTGAAGCTTTAAAAAGTATTTAAATTAAAAAAGAAGCAGGGCTAAAATTAATGGGGGGGGAAGGGCAAAAAATTAGAGGGGGTATGTGTGTGTGCGCATCTCAACCCCAAGAAACCAAGCCCCTTCGGGGGCGCAGGGGGCTTGGTTTCTTGGGGTTGAGATGCGCACACACACATACCCCTCTAATTTTTTTGCCCTTCCCCCATTAATTTTAGCCCTGCTTCTTTTTTAATTTAAATACTTTTTAAAGATTCAAGGATCATTTTCGAGGTCTTCATAACGTTCGCTGGTCTATCATTGCTAAGCCTAAGCCTGAATTTATACATTACTCATATTTAGGGAGAAAATCAGCTTGTGGGACCAAGGTAATTTTTTACCATTTTAAGTCAAATAAATCATCCGGTCGTAATCTATCGAATTCTGAAACGCCAAATAAAATAGGTGTTCATCTAAAAAATTGTAGAGAAAAATGCAAAAAAATAACGGGGGACCAAGGATAAAAATGCCCCCTAAAGGTGAATAGGGTCTGACTGCCCAACTTTAAGTGGTTATTTGACTTTGATTTCATCCTCTTTGACAGCCGATCTACACACTATGTGAAAGCTGAGATTCTAGCCTTTTTCGCTGTTTTGTTTACCTCGGTGAGTAAAACTGTTTTGTCGAAAAAAATTGGGTTTTTTGTATAATTAGGTGATTCTGAAAACAACAAATTTTATAAAATTCGGGTTTAATTTTTTTTTCTTTTCTCCTTTTTCATTTTTTCTTTACAATGTTATAGCCCTTGAGAAAGCACAGAATCTCAGCTCTTTAACAGTATATAATTTTTGTTTGTGGGAATATAAATTTATGGATTTCTGAGTAAAAGAAAGTTGACTTTCCAACTTTTTACAAGTGGCTGGCACTTTATTTTGAAATGCCAAATACTCTAAAATGGTTTATAAAAACGCAAAAACTGACTACGTCATCATGCTCAGCATGAATGAATTAAGGTATCCAGTGTAAAATCTCAGAACATGATTTTCCGCTATTGGCAACTCGGGGTTCAGCCTTACGAAAAATCACTCTTAAAGGGGCATATCCACGCTAATAAGAGGTGGTGCCCGGGAATTCAAAATTTTTCCTAATCACTGAACTTGTGTACGGATTTTTCAACTTGGTTTCTAACAAAACCATACCTAAAATTAAATTCTAGGCCTTGTTTTGTTAGAAACCAAGTTAAAAAATCCGTACAGTAGTTCAATGATTAGGAAAAAAATTTGAATTCCCGGGCACCACCTCTTATTAGC
This sequence comes from Ditylenchus dipsaci, assembly GCA_004194705.1. Classification (NCBI taxonomy): domain Eukaryota; kingdom Metazoa; phylum Nematoda; class Chromadorea; order Rhabditida; family Anguinidae; genus Ditylenchus; species Ditylenchus dipsaci. Next base: position 103,268 of record SADC01000923.1, on the reverse strand, counting down.
GTGGGGGATTATATTTATTAATCGGGGGGAGAATGAACCAATAAAAATGACCTTTTTGGATTTCAGTTTGTAACACTTTTTCAATCATCCTTCAAACATTTTTTCGACAAAGTTCTTAGAAAAAATCCACTTTTTTATGGAACATCTATCTAGGAAAAATTTTTCCCGACCAAATTTTTGAAAATTTCGGGTCCCTTGCCCCCCCTAGGGTTTTCTTGTGGTCTGGCCGACCTACTCCTTGTATTTCCTTGTGATCAATAGACTTTAGCACAATATCTCTTTCCATGGATTTCGATCTACTAATGCCTTTAAGTTGATGGTTTTCTGAACTAAAGAAATAGGAATAACCAAAGAAATAACTAAAAAACTAGGAGGGAAAATATTGTTTTCAAGACGGAGTCGAACCTTTGACCCGTAAGAAAACTATAGGGGGGACCAAGGGACCCAAAATTTTCGAAAATTTGGTCAGGAAAATTTTTTCCGAAATATATGTTCCATAAGAAATTGGATTTTTTTCTAAGAACCTTGGTGAAAAAATCTTTCAAAAAGTGTTACAAACTGAAAACCAAAAAGGTCATTTTATTGGTTCATTCTCAACACCCCCCCCCCCCTAATGTGCACTCGTCCTTTAACTCCTGAAAAATTCGGAAATTTCGAGGTCGCTTTTGAGATTTTTAAGTGCTAGACCAAAATCCAGAATCTCTTGGGATCTTAGAAAACGCTAAAAACAGATTTGAAATTTTTCTCTAGGCTGAGATATGGAGTTTGTATGAGGAGAGTTATTAGAGAGGGAAGATTAAATGCAGAAAGTACGGCATATAGAATATCTGCAGCCGTCGTAAGCCGCCAACCCACTTAGTTAACAGAATATAGAACAGAATAATGAAATGTACTAGTTTTTCCTGAGTGCCAAACTTCGGGAGGTCACAGCTCGGCGAATATAGAAGAAAACGTGGCCGAGTTTGATGTCATCGTACTCAGCACATTGTATGCTTCGTTTGAGCCCAAACACTCAATTTACAATTTTTGAGGGGTGTAGATGGTGTTAATAAAAGAGAAAATTACAAAACTTCTCGTTTAAATTTTCTTCACACACACCCTTTAGAGAATGAGAGAAATTAACATATTCTAGAGCTGGAGATGAAAAGTTACAAGTGAAATGCAAACAAAAAAATTACATGAAAATGTTTTCAATGCAAACTTCTTTTCGCTCCGAAACTAAAAAATGGCTGTACCGAAGAGTTTGAAGAAATATTTGCTAAAAGGCACATTTGTTAAAAAAAACTTTTTGCTAAAAAAATTTTTGCTAAAGGCACATTTGCTAAATTTTCTTTTGTTAAAGGCATATTAGGTAAAATTTCTTAGGGGGTGTGACCCAAAAGGAACCAGAAAAGGCCTTTAACAAAAGAAATTTTAGCAAATGTGCCTTTAGCAAATATTTCTCAAATAGTATGGTGTTTTAGGATGGTGGTGTTCAAAATGTCATTTGAACTACTTCATGTCACCTTCCGAGGTAAGGAGTTAGACTAATCAGAAACTTGGGCTAAATTCACAAGAATTTGCAAAAAAAAACATTTTTTAGTCGAAGTTCTTCTAGGTCACAGTCAGAGCTTTTTCTAGGGTTGTCGCCGGCCAAAAAATGTCGGTTTCCGGCCGGAAAAGCAGAAACCAGCCGACAACCCGTAGTTTTTTCCTTGTCAAGGCAAATTTTGAAATTATATAAAACAAAGTGCTTACATTATTTTTTCTAAAAATCCTCCCTCCCCTTTCTAATAATCACCCCTATTTTTTTAGGATTTCAAAGTTAGGGTCATTTTTGATTTACGATTGCCAGATTTTTTAGAAGTCGAAAAATAATTCCGGCTAAAGTTCTTTATCTGGTCATGTCTTGTTCTTTCATTTTTTCGCTTGGCATGATAAGTGTAGGGGACGGGGTTGAGAATCAGGGTGTTTACAGGGTGTTTTTGAACCCAAATTTTATAAACCCATTTTTCAAAGTCTGTGAGCAAAGATCGATTGAAAAATCGGTCTATAAAAAAGTTATGACTATATAAAAGTGGTGGAAATTGTTGAAACACCCTGTGCTATATTCGTTTCTAGTTCGTGGCCTTGTCAATAAAAATAAAAATCTCGGAAGGTCTAAGGCGGTTGGTTGGGCGCTCTCCTAGGCATCCAACTAAGATATTGGGCATATGCTATATCTTTAAAGGCTCTAAATAAAGACATCCTCAATTTTTTATATATTGCTAATAGTTTTTTTCTAGATTGTAAAAAGACTGCGACATTTTATTCTAGAAAACAATTAGAATATTCACAAACTAATTTACAACCCCTCGGAAAACCGGACCCGAAAAAAGGAATTAGAAAACACAGGGAAAATGGATGAATAAAGCAATAGATAAAACATCACAAACAGCTCACATATATCAGATTGATGCTTAGAAAATTGATTCTTAGAAAAAAAACTTCTTCAGTTGTTATGCAATTAATTGTCAAGTTCAAAAAGTTTAACGAAAAATTCAATTTCTGTTTATTTCGTTCAAAATCTGTAAAATTCTGAGGAAGAGACCCATCACATCCATGTAGATGGAAATACAAGCGATTATATAGTCCTCTTCGCTGTAGTGATGCATGATCATATCAATGTCGAAGACCAGGTAAACGGAGAAGAGGATAGCTCCAAACATGCTCATCAGAAAGTTGAACATCGAAGACATCAGAATCACCTCAAACACATTATTTCTATTATATCTTTTCTCCGCAATTACACCTTGCAATTTGCAGCAGCAATTTGCTTGATAAAAAGGTACCGGGTGCTTCAAAAGTTCTGCACTGGTTTTCAAAACCACAGATTTAATTGATTTTATTATCATATCTGATAGTTTTTAATATAATATTGGGTACTAATGCACTTTGGTAGTCCAATAGAAATTTAACACTAGAAAGACGGCCTGTAAGAGCGGTATATTCTGGTGCAGTTTTAAATGCTGCATCCGAATTTCTCAGCAGAATTGGCTAATCAGCCCTTAAATGGGGTTAAATTTGCGATTTTTGAAACCGAATGTTTTGAACATTTTTAAGCACAATTATTTTTTAATGAGCTGTTAAACGCAAGTCTTGTGGGTTATCTTAAACAATCTTTATACCAAAATGTAGAGCAGGACAAGGGCTTTTAAATGACATATTACATGCCTATACTTCTCTTGCACTTGCTGGACTTGACCCAATAGCAATTGAATTAACCAAATTTTGAAATTTCCGGACTTTGCAAATCTGTGATCAAAACCCATCTTAAAAGGCCCGTTAGCAAATTCTGAGACCAGATTCGGATTCTCCGGCTAAAACTGCCCTTAGGGGTCACTTTTCTGCAAAGTTGGCGTACATAAAACGACTCTTTCGACACGAAAGAAATAAAATTAACGCTTGCTAAGTTATTTGCTCAAAACCAAATTTTGCTTTTGACCACAGTATAATGTGTTTTATGTTCACAGTAAAATGACAAAATAATTTCAATTTCATAGTAAACAATGCAATACTATTTTCTGCGTTTCCTTGTAACATCGTTTGTGCATTTTGACACAATATTGGACTGGACTGTTTGTGTTCGGCACCATACTTGCACGTTTCCCAAAAAAATAAAAAGCGCCGCCGCCTCCGCCGAGGTTTTTTCAAAATGAGCGCCGCCGCCTCCGCCGCCGCCGGCATTTTGAAAATTTCGCCGCCGCCGCCGGCGGAGCGCCGGCCGCCGGCGCTCCAAAATCGCCAATTTTGCCCGGCGGGCCGCCGGCGGAAGGCGGCTGCCGGCGCTCCGCCGGCGGCCGTGCAAGTATGTTCGGCACATAGAGGCGCGGCGCACGATGTACATGTATCCGTTCCATACTTACGGTTTCCTGGTGGACAGTCAGCGCATTTGCCACCTTGTTTTGCTGGAGCTTGACTTCTTGTAATTGATTTGTGTAGCTCTGCTATTTGCGCAACTTTTTTGCGAGAAGGGGTTTCCTTTTGCTTGCATTCACAACACAGAATACGTTGAACCATATGATTTTGACACACATTTCTGTTGCAGTTCTATAAAAACTAGTTTACGTTAAAAAATAATAACATAAAAACATACCTCGCACGTGTTTATGGCTTGCTCACTTCGGACAGAATGTGAGCCAATAGAACAACAATATACAGACGTCTGTGCTTTCCTGCTTGTTTGTTGTGAATTTGTTGGCCCGCACTCTCAATTTTTTGGTAGTCAGTGGTGGGAAAGACGGCATTTAGACGGCGTTTGTCTTTTTGTGGTTGCATCAGCTCTTGTCCTAGTCGATGAAGAAAGCTTCTACGGTCTCCAGCGTTAGCCTTTTCCATCTTTTGTTAATTTTGATTTATTTTTAGGTTTTGTTTTGGCTCGTTGATGTTGCAATGCAAAATGCTTGGGTGCTCTATCAAAATTTGGGTTAATTCAATTGCTATTGGGTCAAGTCCAGCAAGTGCAAGAGAAGTATAGGCATGTAATATGTCATTTAAAAGCCCTTGTCCTGCTCTACATTTTGGTATAAAGATTGTTTAAGATAACCCACAAGACTTGCGTTTAACAGCTCATTAAAAAAATAATTGTGCTTAAAAAATGTTCAAAACATCCGGTTTCAAAAATCGCAAATTTAACCCCATTTAAGGGCTGATTAGCCAATTCTGCTGAAAAATTCGGATTCAGCATTCAAAACTGCACCAGAATATACCGCTCTTACAGGCCGTCTTTCTAGTGTTAAGAGTCCAAAAATATTTTACTAGTCCAGCCAGCCCTTTAGTGGTCCAGCCTGCACTTTAATAGTCCTATGCATTTTAGTAGTCCAATTAGTTACAGCATGTATTGAGATTTTGATAGTATATAACACCATCACTCTTCAAAATACTTGATTTATTTTCATCAGATTATTTTTTGACTATTTTTGGAGGGACAGAGGACTGTATTGGGAGGTGAAGGGAATAATAGGGGCCACTAATCACACAGGCCCACTAACAAGAAGATGTTGAACATAGTTTTATATACAGAAGCCTACCGCAAAATAAACTCTGGTATGCATACATATTTATGCATCAAGAGTAACTTTCGAGTGATTTGTGTCTAAGGTATGTAGGTGTGCGCATCTCAACCCAAGCAGCCCCAAACCCCAAATTAGCCGGCTGAGGGCTGACTTTAAACTCAGCCGGCTGAAGTCAGCCGGCTGAGGATACCACCTGGTTGTAACTAGCCAAATTTTCACGTAGTCTAGTTTTCATTGTAGTTTTCAATGAATTAGCAAAAAAATTGAGAATTTATTCAACTATATTTGCCAAAATCAGTAAATTGATCGAAAATTGCTGAAAAGTTTACCTGGATGACAGTAGCCGCTAAGAAAATAATAGAGATGGTGAAAATAGCAGCATAATGCTTCTGGAAGTCGCGTTTGGACTGCAATGTATAGAAGAACAGTCCAACGACTACAACACTAGTCAACAGGAATGCTTGAATGACCACTTCCACGTCGTAGAATGTTACTAAACATCATTTTTTTTTAATAAAATTCTAAACAAACCCTAAAACCTATGGATCCGATGGTAATAGCTTGTAGAACTGTCCAAATGCCCAGCAAAAAGTAGTTCAAAGGACGGTGTGGGCATGCACAAACATTGCTAATAGAACACCGATGGATCCAAACATGGAGACAAGCACAATCCATGCTCTAAAGAATTTTTTAGGTTTTTTTTTATTTGATGTCATTCTTTTTTACACGCAAAAAACATTTCCTTCTTGAAAGAGAATTCATTTTTTAAGGTTAAGATTTTTTTAATTCATTAAGCTGGTTGAAGTCCTTATTGAGCATCTTCTTAAAAGCTTTCTGGTAGAAAAAGGAAAGATACATTAACTTTTGCATTATTAATTAGACTTATTTTAGTATAAAAAGGTTTTCATTTTTGACATAGCATTAGCTAAATGCTCAACAGTTTGATTTTCGCTTGCCTAAAAAGAATTTTAAGACACGGTCTTTCTCCTTTTTTAGCCTTTACATAATATTGGCCTTGATTTTATATGCACTGTAAATTCACTTGGTAGCCATTGTAATATTAGCCTTAACCGCAGGATTAATGAAAAGCATTAGTATTTTTAACTATTGGAGTCAAAATTAGTCAAATAATTTTTTTGACATTTTGAAAAACATACCGAGGATTAATGTCAATCATAAGGCTAACTACAGCCTAAACCGAGTTTTTTGGTTTCTATAGCTTTTTAAGAATTTGAGCGGCTGAGCTTGGTTTTCGTTTAAAACCGTATCTCTTCTTATAGGCCGACAGTCTTCAATCGCCCGACGGTCTTCAATAACCCGACACAGTAGAGAGCGATTCGAATATACCCCGACATATCAGCCTTTTAGAAGAAATACGGTAATTAATTTTTACGATGTATTTTTTACCTGAGAAAATTTATTATCTATTTGAAGTTCATAATGGCGAGTAGCTCTGCCCTGGAAGATGAAAAAGAACTAAAAGAACTTGGCACCGCTGTCACAAATCAATCTACTTATCCTCATATTTTTGTTTTGCCTCAGAATAGTAGTGAAGGACCTGTGTCCCGCCAAGATACATTCACAAATCGAGAAAAAATAGTGGCTAAAGGTGATTTCGTCAAACCGCCTTTGTTTGCATGGACCTCAGCTACCAACTTGATGAAAAACAAAGGGTCAATGGCCATATTGGAGTGAGCAAACAGAGATCTAACTCAAGCAATTCCTCTCTAGCTATAGAACTAGCCAATCATACTGCTTTACAGAATTCTGTGGGAGCTGACAACAAACTACAAGGCAAGTGTTTTGTTCAAAGCTAATAAGGGAAGGACCCTGACTGTGACCTGTGGTTTTTTCGATGATTTTTTTTTGTTGCGTGTATTCTTGTAGAAAGTGCCGAAACCCCATATGAATTTGGCTCTCTGAAAAAAAATTTAGGAATGGCCGATGGCTTTTTGCGGACTTTAGAGCTGGGGAGCCGGATTTGTCAGATACTTGAGCAAAACCTACAAAAATCTGCAGAAAAAAAATTCATGGGAGTTCCCGCAGGTCACAATCAGAGTTTCTTCCTTGTAAATATTTTAAAAAATTTGTAAGTTTTTCATAATTAAAATAGTGTTTTTAATCTTTTGTGTTTAATATTATGCTCTTTAACATGCCAGCAGCTGGATTTTTTTTTAACACAATAAGTATATAAACTTGTTTGCTCAATGAGACGTTAAAAATTAAATTACAACCTAAGGATTATTGGCAAAGAGCCGTGCTTTAATTTCTCTTTGCCACCTTTTCTATTTTCTCTTTAAAGTCTTTGTCAACAGCATTATGTCAGGAAAATGGTTGCTTTCCAGCTTTTCACGCAACCTACCGTCAGCCTCAATTCTGGTTGGTAAGAAAAAGGCTTTGTAATTAGTGTGTAAAAATTAATTAAAATAGAAATCTACTTATTTTACTGTTAAATGTCTAGTCTTGATCAATTTTTGATACGAGGTAGGAGGAGAGATTATAAAATATGAAACCAATTGCAATATTACGACTTTTAGCTATTAAAAAAAAGCACTTAACGAAAGAGTATAAAAAGTTAGCTAAGCATAGATTTTTCGACGCTACTTAAATATACACACCCCAAATCAATTTTTTGTCAAAACTTCACTGAACACAGCTGAAGAGTATTCTAAAGTGACCTAGAGGCCCAGTTGTTGATTTATCTGAACTTAAAAAATGATGCGTTTTTCGAGCTTCGTAGGTGATTTTGGGTCATTATGTGATGTTTAAAGAACGTTTCAAAAACAGATTTATTTGGCCTGGGTATATCCAAGTTGGGCCAATTTTCCAGTTTTCAGAAGCTTAAAGAAAATGTTTAGAAAAGCCACGTCTGTCACTACAAAAGCTGAGAAGGACCCGAATCGGTACAAATACATCTACTCACAGACCTTCAGCATCTCTAGGAAGTGTTGGAGCAGGTGCTTTGGAAAAAGCTATATTTCACGGAGACGAAATTGGAAGTGGAAATGATACGGAAAGCCGAGCCAGCAGTAGTTATGGAATCCGCACACTGTTTTCTCATCTCCACACTTCTGCAGTCCCAGAAAATAATCCAGTAAACCAAACACATGAAAAGCTGCAGAAATTGTATACTAAAGAAGAACTGAGAGTAAGGAATTAAATACTTTTTTTGACTACAATATTGCTATTAGGACTATCAGCAAATGTTTCAAATGTTTGATACAGATGGATCTGGAGCCCTAGGCAATGTTGAACTCAAAGAAGCTATGATCAGTATTGGTCTACAAGCTAGCGAACAAGAAATCGATGAGCTCATAAGAGAGGTTTTGGCTAGAATTAAGTCACTAAAGTTTTTTGCAAATTCTAGGAAATGCACAATACTAGAAGCTTTTGATTACCAAAATTTTTTGATAAAATTTAGCATATTGTTTTTTTCCAATACTGATAAACGCATCCAGCCAGGGTAAATTGAGTAAAATTAAGTTAAAATCTGCAAAATTTCAATTTTATTTACGCCTGTCATGTGGAAATGTCAAGCACTGGACAGCCTTATACAGTCAAACCTTGATTTGTCACCCCTAGGCACCGATCCTTAGGTGACCCTAAATCGAGAGTTTACTTTAAATGAAATTTAGACTATCAAATGGGAACATTTTTGGTTGATGTTAAACCGAAGGTGACTTCAAATTAAAACTAAGCTTGACTGTATTAATGATATTAGTAGTTCGGCCTATAAAAACTTCTAGCCTAGTGCATTTCTGAGCCGCTAAAATTTTGTTTGATACAATCATAAAGCTCGTAAATTTATTAAACAGGTTGATGAAGATGGCAACGGCGAGATTGACTTTGAAGAATTTTGCCATTGCATGAAAAAGTCTCAAAACCGAGTAACTAAAGCTACAAATGAAGAAGTAGCAAGGCAATGCTTCGAAGTTTTCGACCAAGATGGTAATGGTCTGATCACTGAGAGCGAATTCATAGTATGTGATTAATAAACTGGGGCTGAATTTTTATGTCAACCATTTTTAGTACGTAGCGAAAGAAATTGGCGGATTTTCACATGAATTAGCAGAATATGTGTTCCACGAACTTGACATTTCTTCAAATGGTCACTTAAGCTCCGATCAGTTCTCAGCTATTGTCAAAGATTATTTGCAGAGTGACACTAAGTCTACTTAATTAAAATTTTTGATTTACTTACAGTAAAAATTTGAAAAGCTCAATAAATTATTTTTATGTGCAAAAATTTTCCTTAAAAGTTGATTGCTTCGAATTTTCGGATTTTTCGATTTCTGGATTTCCGTCGCCATTCTTCAAGTACACTACTTAATTGATACACCCTACTTATGCAAGGCTTAACGCACCAAAAATGCGCAGTAGTACAATGGGCTCGCCATTAGATCTTACTTTTGCTTTCGTATCAATGCTAGTCTGGTTTTTGTTTCGGATTATTTAAAACATACGCATTTTTTGGCACTTATTAAGTTCAAAGGGGTGGGGGTGTGGACATATGGATGATGTTACGCATTTCATAAATTGTGTTTAAGTTCCCTAAATAATTCTTATACGCTACAAAATATGTGATGTCACCTAGAGAAGTACCGCTAAGGTATTTCGAAAACAATGGATTTTTTTTGAATTATTATTTTTCAACCAAGATATACACCTTAAAAAAGCCATCTATCAGGCATTGAACTGGTCTCGAGGTTTTTTAAGTAAATATCACGATGGGAATAAAAATTTTAATTTTAAGATAAATTACGTGCACATGGATTATTTGTCTGAAAATTACCTAAAGCACTATGCTAAGTCATGATAGCCGTATTTTTCAATCTATATTTCAGCTAATTATTAGCCTTTTTCAGACTCTATCGAATTCATTTTTAAAAATAACTCACTGTTCTTGAACAAATCCTTTCACACCAGGTGTCATATATAAACCTACAAATAAATGTGATAATAATACTAATTTTTAAACTTTTAAAAAACTACGTACAGTAGAAAAGACGACAGTGACCATAAATTGGAAGGACAAAATTCCAAGTACTTTGCGGAGAAACGCTAAAAATACATATTATAAAGTAATAAAATTAAACAACGTATTTTACAAATGCTGACCCAGTCGTATAGAAACTTGTGCAAAGGCGACTGCACTGGAATCAGCTACATCGTCAAAGTGGTTGCCGAACAGTCCACCTATTTTCTTCTGCTGCTTCCCAGGAGTTCTGGAGTTATTTGTGCTAGTTTCAGTAGCTTTGGAAGCACCATTCTTCCCTTGCAGAGCTTCTTCGTAGCTGGGCAGAGCACCCAGCTCAACATCTTGATCTGACATAAGCGGCACGGAAGCCATCTTCAAATGACAAATGTAATACAAACAAAATCGCAAGAAGTTTATAGCCAACTAAATACATCCCAAAAAGTTCGTTCCCGCCTAGGGTCAGACACTTTTTAGCTCGATTTTCGAACACTCTGGGCCATTTTCTTTCGACACTCTGATCCAAATATCGCAAGGATTCTGATTTCGCCGATTGTCTATTACAATGAAATTTGTATTGTACAATTATGAAATTTGAACATCTCGATTTGACGACACCAACTTTTGATAAAAGACACCATTTTTTATTTTCGGAGAAAAAAATTTCATGATTATGATAAAAAAAAATTGGCAAAATCAGAATCCTTGCGATATTTGGACCAGACTATCGAAAAAAACGGTCAAAAGTCTTCAAAAACCTAGGTAAAAAAGTGTCTGACCCTAGGCGGGAACGAACTTTTTGGGTTTCGTTAAATCGAGCGGCAACTATACTATGTACGCATACTGTCTTAAGATAATAGTATAATTTTTTTAAATACTGGCTAAGAATGATCATGGCAAAATTTCTTGTATAACCTTCCGGTGAAATGACTCATATTTCGAACTAATAAAGAAAAAAATTAAACCAATAAAGAAGAAATGACGTAGAAACTAAAAGATATTTATCGTAACATCAAATTTTCCTGCATGAACAGCTCAACTACATCTTGATTTTTTTCTCAGAAATGAGTAACACCATTTATGGAAATCCAACAAGAAAAAAAGAAAAGACTACGTTCACAACTGGTTGATTTCCTCACCGTTGTGTGTCTCTTAGTTACTCTGCATCTTTGCTATTAGCCATAGTCAGGCAGTTTCTGTGTGGGATGAAAACTGCCTGTAAACAAGCTAAAATGATTTTTTTTCTGAAGTAGCTAAATAAATTGAAAGTTATCATGTAGAACCGTTATGCTGGCTGATATAAATAGAAAAACAAAGCTTACAAATGACTTAAAAATTTTTTAAAAAGTTTTTTTGTTAATTAACTAAGGTGTTTATGGTACGTTTCTGTTATCCCGCCTGATTTAACAAATTTTTGTCAATATTATGTCGCACTATTTATATACCCTTTGCCACACATTTGGACGTCGCTTTGCACGTTATGGTGACCAGTTAGCCACCACAAAAAAAAATAGTACGAATTGCGTTGTGTTTTGTTGAAAGTTATTGTGTTACGTAGTAATAAAATGTTGATTTTGGAACATGTAGGAATTTTGAAAAAATTCGTAAAATCAGGACGAGATAACAGGAAACTACCACATTTATTTTACCTTTTTATTTTTCCATTCATTTTTTTGAAAAAGTTTCTGACCTTGAGTTAATGTTTTTGAACGAACCTTTTTTTTGCTGTTCAGTCCATTGTAAAAAGAGTTGAAAACTTGTCTTTTACTCTTTACCAAAACAAAAATCACTATAAATTCGTGATTGAGTCGATTGTCCGTCGCATGAAGACTCTATGTGAAGATATATCATGAGATAGTTACAAACAAGGAAACCTCGCATAGTGTCCGTCAGACATTGAAAAACGTAATACACCATTAAAAGATCTTCCGAAAAGCTCATTTGACATAAATATCCTCGTTTGACTACTCCTTGTTTTTATGTCTCACAGACATTATGTGAGGTTTCCTTTTAAGTTTAAGTAGGATAACAAGCAAAAAAGTAAAATTTGCATTGTGAAATTTATTTAGAATTTTGAATACAGTCGGCGCTCGAAATAAGATACAGTTCGATATAAGATGGATGGATGTATCGAGTGACGACTGCATTCGAAATTTTTCGCATTATTTGGATTGAGCGGCCAATTCGAAAAGTCGGTATTGACAAATCAACTATTAGAATTTTTGACGCTACTGTCATATAGAAAACCACCCCCTACCACCCTCCCCCCCCCCCAAATCGAACCTACTGTCATAAACCCAATCCCCCACCCACCCCCCACGAAACCGACTTTTTTGGGGGTGTCTAAAAACCATTTTTACAATAATTTTGCCATAAAAGGACCAGAAAAGCAGTTTAAAAGAAATTATGGGCTGTATTGGGAGGGGAAGGGAATAATACAGGGGCCACTTTTTTGGCTGCTTTACCATGTTTTTCAACTCGGGTAGTGGCAAAAATAGACTCTATATGCATTTTATGATCAAGTGTACGCTTCGGAATCATTTCTAAGGTAAGTGAGTGCGCGCATCTCTAACTCTCAAGCCCCCTGCGCCCCCTACCCCCTTCGGGGCTTGGGGGCTTGGAGTTGAGATGCGCACACCCACATACTTAGACACAAATCACTCGAAAGCGACTCTGGATGCATGAAAAAACATGAATACCAGAGTTTATTTATGCGGTAGGCCCCAGTATTCAAAACTATGTTCAACGTCTTTGCTTTTTCACCGAAGAGCATTTGCCCTCGTTTCACAAGGCCGGGCCAGAGTCCAGCACAAAAAATTTAGCCTAGCACTGAAAAAGTGCTAGGCTTAGGTGGAAACCCGCAGGGTGCAACCCGCTGATCGGCAGGTCCATGATAGGTAGTTATACTTTTGCCTGCACCACAAGTTCCTGAGTTTGTAAGTGCCCTTAGACGCTCAGAGAACTGATACTCTGAGGATCCCAACCATCTCAAAAAGTGGCCCCTGTATTATTCCTTTCCCCTCCCAATGCAGCCCGCAATCATATTCAAATTGTTTTTCTGTTTTCTCATTGATAAAATGAGAAAAAAGCAATTCTTCTTACAATCTCTCCACTCTACCGTGCACAAAAAATTTCCACTCAAGACAAAAGTGGCAATCAAAACATCAATAAATTCGAATGGCCTACCATTCTCTTCCCGCGTCCTTTTTGTAGAATGTAAAGCAATACTTATGTCGATATTTTTTGTATTCGTGGATGTTTTGATGAAAGTTATTAATCTGTGACGTATTCAAACACTCTTTAGACTAACTCATATTCACCATCTAAACATGGACCCAAAAGGCAATGGAATAGGTAGGTCAGTGGGAACACCTGTAAATATTGAGCATTCTCCGTCACCTGGAAGGATTAGCATACAGGTACGTCAAAGTTTTTGTGAGGCTGACTTGAAACCAAATATCTAAAGGAAAATAATAAAAATTTCAAAAACAAAGAAAGGGCATTTGAAAATATCTTAGAAATTTTTGACACTGTCCGATATTCTATTTTGAGCAATTTTTATATTGTCTAAATTTTTTCTTGAACCAAGCAAAACAAAACTATACAGTCAAACCTCAATGTAACGCCACCCCCAAAAGTTCGTCCCAGCTAGGGTCCGACACTTTTTTACCTCTCTTTATGAAGGCTGCTTTTTTAGTTCTGTTTTTACAGTCTGGCCCCAAATATCACAAGGATTCCGATTTTACCGATTGTTTTTTAAAAGCTAAAATATTTTTTCATTCAAAAAAACAAAACCTCGATATAACGCCACCCCTTTTTGAAAACAGGTGGCGTTATATCCATAGTTGCACAGGCGCGGCTTTTTTTCGTTTTTATTATAACAATACTTCTAGCATCTGCGGTAATAGAAAGTATAACCAATATTTTTTTTCAATCTAGAAGTAAGTCATTTGAAAGAAGTTATCGGCAATGCTGGCAGCCGAAAATTGTCAGGTCGGCTTAAAATTTGACAGGTCTGCGCCCGGCGCCGGCGCCCGTGCAGCTATGGTTTTATCGAGGTTTTGTTTTTTAAATAGGAAATCTTTTTAGTTTTTAAAAATGATTGGTTAAATCGGAATCCTTGCGATATTTGGACCAGACTGTAAAAATAGAACTAGAAAAAAAGCCTTCAAAAGTTTTTTAAAAGTTTTAAGTTAAGTACTCTGGTTGAAAGAGACCAGAAGCTTAACGTAATGGTTCGTTTTGCAACCCTTGGTGCAGCTCGACTTTAGTGCTACATGTCCACTAACTCGAAGTTGTAATATATTTGCTGATGGGCACTCTTTAAAATCATTTTTGTCACCAACTTTTAGCTCTTTATTTAACAAATCAGATTTCTAGGTGCTAAAAAAGAGCTTTTAGGGTAAGCTAAACCAGATGTAAATCTTATCTTTATGATTTGATATTTATCCGTACCTTTTAAACCAACTCACTTGTTAAATGTAATCATATATACGGAGTAAAATTTTCCCACTGTTTTAAACTTTAAAAAATAATTGATATTTGATTTATAGGGCTCAGCTCCTCAATCAGCCAATTCTTCTTTGGTAAGAAACCGAATGACTTTACGGTCTCCTAACATGGGTTACATCAACACCTCTCCAGCATCCAACTCTGCTAGATTCACAGCCACTTCCAGACTAGCTCCCGGTACATTAACTGGCTGCCCTCAGTTTTTAATTTAAAACACAATTGTTCTAATGTAGGAAATCCACAATCCATGGGCACCATGTCAGACCAAATGAGTGCTCCAGGAGACCGAGTTATTGGCTACCCCTCAGGAGGTGATATACCATCAAACGCTCCATGAATGACTTCTCCAGCCCTGATTACAGCTTTCGAGTTAAATTCCCAAGACATGCGGACAAGTCCCGAGGTTTGCGCCACTTCAGTAACAAGGTGTGCGAGAAGGTCAAGGAGAAGGGGCAGACCAATTATAATGAGGTTGGATTTTTTTGTGATTTAGTAAGATGTATCAAAAAAACAATTTCATGGTTGCAGGTAGCTGATGAACTGGTGCAAGAATACTTCGATTCTCTGCCTGACCCTCCAAACAATGCTGTAAGTCAAACTTTTTTCAAGGGTTTTAAAAATTTTAAATTATTGTCGTTGGTTCTCATTTGGAAATATTTTTTATTACTCTTTGCTATACCAAAATACTCTATTGTCTTGCTTCAAAAAACGTTTTAGAGAGTCTCAGTAGACCAAAGAGTATGATTCCACTAACACGGCTTTTCAAAACGCGAAAAAGAATGCATACCGAGCTTTAAGCAAATTTTCGCGGGAAATTTAAAGACTAGTCTAATTTGACTAGAAAAATGAGTTCCAGACTTAAAATGGTTTCTAGCTTTCACACGTCCTCGATGTAGCAAAGATTTCCTCTCATTTATTAAAAGAGATCCAGAGATATATTTTGGTGCATGAATTCTTTCTGATAATAGGTGTCATTTCATGTAAATTTTTGCCTTATATTTGACGTAAAAATACACTTTCGTTTGATCTGTATTCAAAATTTTATACAAAAACTTGAGAATCTTATATTTATGACCTATTTCTACTTTTTAATTTTACGTCAAATATGCTAATAATAAAATAATTTGGAAAAAAAAATATTGAAAAATAAAAAATAAATTGGTGTGACGGAAAGTTTCACCCACTGCCCGATGCAAACACTTCTAAAATCTAGAATACCGTATTTACTTTGATAGTAGTCCCGGGGCTACTATTAGAGAAAATACGGTACACCTTTTTGGGCTTTTCGAAAGGCCGTGATAAGAGTATGATTTCATTAAAATTTTCGTGAATTCCTATTATTATCAACAGGTATGGTTATCATATTATTTTAATGAGTCTGTCACCTAAAGAAATCTGAAAGCCACCATATTCCAATTCGCGCATTTTTTATAATACATTTAACCACAATGTTGCATGTTTACTTTTCATGTCTAGAGTTATAAATTTGTATTATTGCAGGAAAAGCAACAATATGACGCTAAAAACATTCGCCGTAGAGTCTATGATGCTCTTAACGTACTTATGGCTATGAACATCATTGAGAAGGAGAAAAAAGAGATTCACTGGGTTGGACTGCCTACATCTTCACTTGCAGTAAACTATTACTGTTTTATTTAAAATGCCCAGTTATTAAAATCATTGTTTTCTAGGAGTGTCGACGACTAGAGAGGAGAAAACCCAACGTCAAGAGCGCCTTCGGCAGAAAACTGAACAGCTACAGGAGCTGATTATCCAGTTAGTAGCCTATAAATCTCTGGTGCAACGTAACAGAGAACGTGAGAGATCAGCTGGACGACCATCTGATGCTGCTATTCTATATCTTCCCTATATTATTGTCAACACTGACAAGAAAACCATGGTTGATTGTGCTATTTCTTCCGACAAGTAAGCCCATTTGAAAAAGTCGGAAAAATAACTAATTTTTTGAAAATTGTAGAACAGAATATTGGTTCAACTTTGACCGCCCATTCGAAATCCACGATGATATTGAGGTGTTGAAGCGGCTGGGACTGGCCTATGGTCTGGACAGAGGCGATGTGCCAGCAGAACATGTAGAACATATAAAAAGCTGCTTGCCCCCAGCTTTACGAGACTATGTAGACCAAATCATTGAAGGTACTTTGCTAAAGAATGTCATGAATTTGTTCGAAAAATGCTTGAGCTTTTGTGTTTTAGGGTCATTAGCAGGTGGAGTAATCAATCAGTCAGTAAAAGGCTCGCAAACCGTGGTCATTTCAGCCAATCAACAGGATCGAAAGTAAGGAAGCTTTGGAATTTACTTCTAGTAAAAAAGTGGGCTGAAAGTTACTAAAAAAGATTTTTCGTAATTGCGGTTTTTCGGTGCTTCGTGGCACATTTCAAATTTTTCTTTGCATAGTTCATCTTTTTCGTGGTGTCGCAATTTTAAGCATTTTTAAGTGGCAGAAATCAAATAGAAACGTGTTGACATCTGAGAACATATTACTCAGCATTAAATTTAGAGTCGAATAGCATATACAGTCAACCCTCGATTTAACCCCTGGGGACCGGGCCGGGGTGCCGTTAAATCAAGGGTTAACTGTAACATGTAAAAGTAGAAAAAATCGTGGTGCCAAATTTATATAAAAAACATTCGAAAAAATGGCCTCGGTGGCGCAGTGCGCAAGCTTTTGTTGGCCCGAATGACGTTGCAGGTTCGATCCCACGTGGTGGCACGCTATTTTTTTGGCTTGTTTGGCCAGTTTTAGAGGTATTTAGACTTTTTCGACGCCAGATTCGGAATCAGCGGCCCAAATTACTCCTAGATCTGGTCAAACAATCCAAAATTAGTAGTTTACCACCAGGTGAGATCGAACCTGCCCATCCTTTTATGATCATAAAACACAAACGCTTAGCAATGCGCCCCCGATGCTACTTTTTCAACCCTAAATGGGTTTCCCCTTCCTTTAAATGAAGTTCATTTATTTACCCTGGCTAGGATCCCCAAAAAGATGGTGGTAAAAAATAACTGATTTTTTAACGTTTTAAGCACGTACGAACATAGTT
Organism: Ditylenchus dipsaci; assembly: GCA_004194705.1. Lineage (NCBI taxonomy): Eukaryota > Metazoa > Nematoda > Chromadorea > Rhabditida > Anguinidae > Ditylenchus > Ditylenchus dipsaci. Next base: position 85,682 of record SADC01000923.1, on the reverse strand, counting down.
AGAACATGTTTTTCGGCGCCGATCTGAAATTTTTAGCAGAAAATTGGTACCGGTCCAAACTTTTCAGTGAAAAATTAGTGCCGCTCCCAAAAGCGAACTATGGCTCTGGAGTCGGTGCGGTGCCGTCTCGCGGTGGTGGTGGCGGTGCGGTGCCGATGCCAACTTTTACAAATTTACAACACCGCTAATTACCTAGATCACAGAAATTTAACTTTAATTTTTAGGCCAGTACTCAAGTTCAACTCAGAAGCACGAGGACAACGAGCTATTGTTCATAGTGGTGGTCCACTGGGAAGCTACTCAGGTAGCGGATTAGGTCGAACAATGGCTGGAAACGCGCCAGTAGCTCGTTACACTGTCATACCCAGAACTGTTAATACTGCCAGCTCAGCTGTAATTATTTTTTTGACTAAAAATTAGTCTTTGAATTTTTTATTTTACTAATTAAGCGCTACTCCGGTGGAGCCATTCATCAACAACCCATAGCCTATGCGCGATCAAGCATGGGTCACATGCAAGGAGCCAGTTCTCAACGTCAGTATGTTGTACAGCAACCACAAGGAGGTCGACACCCTGGAGTAATTAGAGCAACTAGCCCGGCTTCTCAACGAAATGTTTATGTCTATCAGGTAAATTTTTTTGATACTTGACTTGCAAGTGGGAATTCTGATTCTCATGTTAATAAGATCTGCTAATAAAATCATAGTAGATTTACTATATGAAATGGTAATAATAACGGTAAATGGCCACAATTCAAATGTGGGGTTATAGGAAATGTTGAAAAGTGTACAAAATTATCTTGGTATATTCATAAGCTTTTAAAAACTATTTTTCCACAGTTATTGTGACTGGAGCTAGCTGATACTGACATTTTTTAACATACATATTAAAAAATTGTTTTACCCAGCCATTGATTGAACATTACTATGTCGAAGTGAAACTTTTTCGGACCGAGGCGATTTCCGGCTTTATGTTTCTCAAGTATCCGGATTCGATTTTTTGTCTCAGAATGAACACCCTGTCATCCTGAGTCAGATTTCGCCCCGCCGATAACTGTGCGTTAATAACTGTAGAATTTCTCGTATAATATACGAGAAATTCTACATTTATTGACGGGGCATAATCTGACTTAGGATGGGTGGGTATCAGACAAAAACAAAAAACCACGGGAAATTTTCGACCAAAAGTATTTTGACCCTACCGAAGTATACCCCCCCTCCCAATGAAACTTTTTTAAAGTGTTTCCAAACACCCTATATCGACCCAAAATCACCTCAGGAGAAAATGAAAGCATACCAGAGTTTCTTTATGCGGTAGGCTCCAGTCAACAAAAGTATGTTCAACATCTTCCTTTTTACACTAAATTGGCCCATTTCTGGTTCATTTGCACCCCAATACAGCCCTAAATCCTTCAAAAATGGTCAAAATAGGTATTTTTGGGTGCTCCAAAACTCAATTTTTTATTAACCGGAACTTAAAATAATGCCATTTTTGAGCTTCTGAGGCAATTTTAGGTCGATATAGGGTGTTTGAAAACACTTTAAAAAAATTGTTATTTGGGGGGGGGGTTAGGCGGAGAGGGGGCCGATTCGTATTCGCGCTTCTCGCATTTGACAAAACTCGTATTCGCAGAATTCAAAGTTGTGTTCTTGGCGTTGTGTTTTTGATCCACTTTTGCAGTCTGCTCTTGGGAAATTTATCACTCATTTTGTAGCTTATCTCACTGGCTTCAAAATGAGTGGTAACTCACAAAATAGTGGACTACAAAAAGTGGGTCAAAAAATGCGAATACGAGTTTTGCGAATACGTTCTGCGAATACGAGTTTTGTCAATTACGAGAAGCGCGAATACGAATCGGCCCTCTCCGGTAGGCGCTACCGGGGTATACTCCGGTAGCGCTAATATTTTCAAAAGGCCAATAGTCGAAAAAAACTTTAAATGGAGACGTATTTTGTAGAATTTTTATAAGTAAATCAACTGTGCTCTAAAAATGCATAAAATAAAAGCAGTTTTCCGAGCACTTAATACAATTGCATTTTATAGGGTCAGCAACCCCATGAAGTGTACCAACAAGAAGAATACTATGAAGAGGTCTACGATGACGAAGAAAACCTGGAATATTAAGGAGCGAGAACAATACGCTATGAGACCCTATCCTTTTCATCGAAATTATCTATCTGAATGTCAAACCAGTTAAAACTCGCTGAAAAAATGTTTGTCAGGCCACAAAGTAATCGAATTTGGCTGCCTGTTAGAGTTTTGACGTAAATTGTGTGTGAACGCTGTTGTTTTATCATATTTCCTGCATTCAAATAAACATTTTTTGGTTTAGCTCTCATTTTATTTTATAAAAAAGAGCTTTTTTGCATGGATCGATAAGCGAAAAGGTCCTTAAAACAGAAAGGAAGCAGGTTGATACATTTATGCACATGAGGGAAACTACTTCCCTTGCTTCAGGCTTCAGATTTTTGATGAGTCTTAGATTAAGTGGGGGCTCGGCAACACTCTTTGCCTAGGGTGCAAACGCCCAGATTGGCCAGTAAGGAATATGCTAATACTTTTTGCTTAGACAGCTTAGAAGCTTGGAAGGGAGTGTCTTCTTAGATACTTACGCATAATTTAAGAGCAAAAAGGTTTTTTGGTTTCTAGTTTTATTAGTGTGCAAAGAAATTTTTTGAGTAGTGATCTAGAGTCATTGTAGTATTTAGTAATGGTGTGAAAGAAAGGCTAAGATTTTGTACTAAGACCGCAATGTTTTTAGGTAACCTTTTCCTAAACTTTTCTATAAAAGAAAAATATTAGTTATTTTTGATATTAGGGTTTAAACTAGGGTAGGATCGGTCGGTTAACCGAAAACCGGTTTTTTTAAACCGACCGATTTAAAAAAACCGACCGAATCCCACCCTAGTTTAAACTACCATATTTGTTCACATAGAGCTGCTTAAAAAAAGGATAAAATAAACCTGAAATTAAGCTTACAGTATATCGCGAAGTCTTATTTTGTTGGGAAAAAGAGAAAAAACCCCGATTTTTTGGCAAAAATTGCCATATTTTTTCGAAAATGTGCTTTTTTGTAAGAATTTATCATGTTTGTGTTTAAACTTGTGGTTAGATGAGGCTTAACTGGTTATTCATGTCAAGTTGTATTTTTCAAATATGAGCCTGAGCCTTAGAACTGAAAGGCATGTGGATATAAAGCAGGACGAATTCTCACTAAAAGTGGCCTTTCTTGCCAAATGGTATTATTTTACGTATTGCCCGTCTTCTTCATGACCTGAATTTCGAATCATAGTAACTTGTACAGAGTGAAATTTACATTGAATATCACTGTCCGAATGAACATAATTATTTTGGCTCTATATGTGTTCGCACCTCTCCCAAAAAAAGTTGTGTCGCTCCCCCCTGTTGTTTGTTTTGCAATTTTTTTTTAATTTTTCTTGGTCTCCTGATCGTTTTAGTTGCATATTTTTTGTCATTTTTTTTGTTTATTTAATATATTCTTATGTTTTTTGTCTTATTTCTGATCCTTTCAAGATCACTCTAACGGAAATATGTACTTTTCGCAGATCGAAAAAAAATCTCAGTCCCACCAATTTGAAGCTGAAAATAAGATCTTGCTGTTTGAGCAGATTTCCGATGACGAAAATTTATTGAAATTCAAGGCTTTTAAAGAATTATTGAATTCAAAAAATGCAAAATGCAACAGGGAGGACTAAGGCAATTTTGCATATTTTGCAAAAAAACAACAGTGGGGTTGGCAGTACTAATTTAGTACTACTAAACCAACTTTTTTTTAATAAATATGTGCACAGATTGGAAAAAGTATGAACTATTGCGGCGTTTATTGGAATGAGTACCATATTTAATTTGAAAAGTCCATAACAAAATGGCAGACCTGTATGAAACTTAGACTTTAGTTTATGTAATAAAAAGTTATTGTCACCAAAAAGGCTTTAGGCTTTCCAGATTTGGTCTAGCAGCAACTCTTTTAAAGAAGATGCTTTGTGATATAATTTGATTTCAACATGCTGGCAATAACTTTTTCTCTAACCCTAAAAAGTAGTGCTTTTTAATATTGATTTAGTTTCCATTTTTATTGATTTGTATTTGATAAAAATGAGTTTTGAAATGAAATAATTAAAGTACTGCCGTTACTGTCGTTAAAGACTACCCTATAATAGCTGCTGCTATATGCTCCACCCGTTTGACCCAATTAAAAAATTCATAACTTAAAAACATGATATAACAAGCGAAAACATGGTAAAACAACCCAAAAATTTTCCGCATTTGGGAATTTTCCAAAAATTTTTCATCACTGAACTTTTATTCAACAAGCTTCAAATATCACGTCTAAATAATCGAAAAAAAAATTGGTTCTTCAATATTGTCTTCGATATCTCCCATTTAATAAGACAGCATTGGGTCACTCTATTGGAGTTTCAAAATATTTCTACGCGGGCCACAATATCAACTAGAGTTAACTGTACATCCACAGTTTTTTCTACATCTCCGGTTAACTTTACAGCTGGCACCCTGTTAACCCTAAGGCGGTCACGTGAGCCCAAAGTGCTCATAACGTGACAATTCAAAACGACCATAGCTCAGCAGCCTGATTAAGGAAATTTTTTCTCAATATGTCAAGACGTTTCTCAGAGATCATGCTATGAAACACAAAAAAGATTGATGAATAGTATGGCTCCATCGAAAATATATGACCAAAAACAAAAGGTGACAGTTTTTTCGGTGACCGCCCTAGGGTTGTACTTACCGATTTTTAATAAGTAATACGGGTTGTTGAGGGTTACCAATAAGTTTCCGCTGAGTATTTTTCCGGCGGATGTAGCATTTTGGTGTCAATAAAGTTCTTTGCTTGATTGGGATTATATATTGATAAAAAACGAGTACTATTTTATAAATGTTGACTATATTTCTATTTTTCTGTATATTTCTGTGAAATTTATGGGAAAATGTTCCAGTTTCTAATTTGTCTGAAAATTTCACAACTCTAGACTAAAATTATAGTTGTGAAAGTTTGTTAGAAGGCGGCAATCTTCTTTTCGAGATTAATCAATTTCAAAAATATATACGAGGAAAATACCGGAATTATACGGTCGGTCGTTTCATAAGAAACGCCCGAACATATGCCCGGGCATATGTTCGGGCGTATGCCTATACACTGACCCTGAATTGAAATTTGAAGATTTTTCTGAAAATCTGTTCTCGACATAGAGTTGATTTTTTAAATTAACCAAATAAACCTTGCTACCTAATCAAAATCGACTGCAATTCTTGAATTTTAGTTCATCTCCTTGAAATGACGTGAAGAATTGCTTATTTGAGCAATGGTAGAATTTTTATTTCTGCTTCATCTCAAAATTCTAATGTTATTTCTATTGGACAAAAATTCTAAACTGGCCGTAGCCACTCTGAACCATTGTGCCAACGATACTGATATCATTGACCATATTCTTTATGACACTACTATCAATTACAATCGTCACAAAATTCCGTCTGATCCAGTCACTGTCCGAATAGAGGCAGGTTTCACAAATTTACAAGAAACGGGCCAACTTTTCTAAAAAGTTTATTTACCATATAGGTAAGGTCGTACTCAATTATTAATTTTCTTACTGAAGTAAGGAAAATATGGTTAAGTCCGTAGATCACTGAACCCGGATCCAAAATACAAAATTTGTGGGTCTAGTAAATCTGTAACAGGGGTGGGATGGAAGGCTAAAAAAGTCGGAACCAGAAGGACCATAATATTTTATGAGAAAACTTGATTCAACGACAATTAACATGATTTTTGACTCTTTTTTGCCTGTCCCCTCGTTGAATCGAAGTTTGACTGCACTTGAAATAAAAAAAATTTAAACGTTCGAGTCTAATTATCTGAAAACAAATCTAGTCTATGAAAGTGTTCATTTTTGTGAACGCAGTTTTCTCATCAAAATGTGAATGCATTAAATTTTCGTTCTTTCAGATGTGGATACAGGAAGTTACAAGGCAACTTTTTTATTTAAATTTTTGTGTTAGATTGACACCTTAGAGTTTTTAAAACTAGTTTATGTTCTTTGTAGTTGTTTGCTTTTCTTTGCAAAATGAAGAGCATGCATACCCAAAAAGGGCTTTTTAACTTGGTGATTTTTTACCTCTCCAAATTTCGAAAACACTATACCATAGATTAATAATTGATCCTAACATGTGCTGGGCAAAGTCTAAAAAATTAGAAAAAAGATTAGGGGACCGAAAAGCGCTGTTTTTTAGTGCAAGATCCAATATTGCGCATACCTGCTCACAATATTATAATAGCTATTACAAAGTCAGCGCTCCAGTCATAAGTCACAAAAAAGGTTTTTATATTTATTTTGGGATGAAAAGAGCTCTAATTTGAAAAAAAATTAAAAGTTGCATGCTGCTTTGCAACAACAAAGACACCAAACTTATTTTAAAACATTAATTGAAAAACCATTTTAATTCTCTTCAGTGTTTCGGAAATGACCCAAGATTTTGAAATAGGTAATGAAAAATAAAAATTTAATTTTTTAACAATTTTTTACAGATCTGTATGTGAATGAGTTTTGGGAAGACCAGCATTATCTTATGACTACATGAGACCTTGCAAAGGCAACATATCTTTTGACTCCACCATGCAAAATAATATTTGGATTCCGAACACCTGTTTCATCAACTCAAAGAAGGCGCAGATCCACAGTTCCCCTTTTCAAAATGTCTTTTTGATGATTTTCCCGAATGGTTATTTATTTTAATACCAGCAAAATATTTTTATAGCAATTTTAGGGTCTATTTGGTCATGTTGGAGAATAAAGTAGGTTCATCAATACTATTATTGTTAGACAAAATTGGTTCGCGACTTATTTTCCATAAGTAGTTACCTTATACCATAGTTGAATGGGCGCCGGCGCATCCCCCGTCTAAATTTAGCCTGGACATGGCGACGGCGAAAAAGAGCCAAAAATTTTGCACAGTCAACGCCGGCGCTGACTTTTTGATAGACCAGAGCCGGTGTAGCGCCCGAATTTTCGGCTGTAAAACTTTGCCTTATACCAAGGCTATTGGGTCCTTATGGTGACATAATTTAGTTAGTTAAAAACGATTTGCAAAATTAAAATCCTTGCAATTTTCAGACTAGTTACAGGAATCGATTTAGGCAAAAGTCTCTTAAATGCAAGTAAAATTGTCGGATCAAAAGCCGAATAAACTTTTGAGGGTGAACTGAATATAGACTTATTATTGAAACATAATTTTTTCTGCCATTATACATAAAAAATATTTTTTCAGAAGCACGGGTCCTTGCCGGATAGATCTTCACAAGGTTTTTGAGGTTTTTGGCCTGATTCATTGAAAATTGATTTGCACAAATTAGTTTCCAATGGACATGATTGATTGTCTGCTAACTTTTGAGTCTTACAACTACAACCGCAATGATGTGCGCATGGAGTGGAATCAGCCGACGCCTGTGCTCATGTTCAAAGATATTGAGCTGCCCGATTTCAGCTTGGTCAATTTTTCCGTCAGTGTCAAACAACAGGTGAGTCAGTGAGTGCAATATTGTACTTATAAGCAACTTGAGTGGCTTATTTTTCATGTACAGTCGAACCTGGATATAAGAGCACTTAGATATAAGAGCACCTTAGTCTGGTCCCGCGAGGTGCTGTTATACTAAAAGTCACCCCCGATATAAGAGCATCCCTAATATAAGAGCACCTTTGGCCGGTCCCGAGGGGTGCTCTTATATCCAGGTTCGACTGTATCCGAAAATCAAAAGGAATTCGAAGTTGTTTTTTTGTGATTTTTAAACTCAACTAAAATCTTTAAAGGACCATGGTTTTTGCGCGCAGTGGTATGACAAAAATTTGAATTGGTGGGGACACTTCTCTTTGCTCTCTCACTGTACTCTTTGCAGTTATTTCAAACGACTTCAAAGAGTGCAGTGAGAGACCAAAGAGAAGTGTCCATCGCCAATTCAAATTTTTGTCATGCCACTGCGCTCAAAAACCATGGTTCTTTAAGAAAAACATGATTAAGAACTTTGAAATATTTTTTATAGCCTGAGATTCAAGCCTTCGAAGTCGAGGGGGGAGGTGTCTCAATAAAGCAGGATAGTTAGAATCTTAGCTAAAAAATTAAGGGCCTACTTTAAACGGAAGCTCAAATTCGAGCGGATTCTGAATTTTTTTTTTGAAATCTTTGAAAAAAAATTGATGTTCCCATCCTCAATAATCACGAGATCAAGAATGGCATAGATTTTTTTTCAGCCATATGCAGCTGGACTATGGGATGAACTTACAGTAGTAATTTTTTTCGCTCATTTCAATTATTTTTTAAAATGGCTGATATTGTGTAGCATTTTTCTTTTCGTCGACGTTATGGCTGGTATTTGCTCCAAGGTTTGCAATTTCAGTCTATTTTGATTAAAGCCAAGTTCAGCTTAAACCAATGAGGCACCAAATTTTCTTACTTTTTCGAAATTTTTACGACAATTTTAGGTTTCTACCCTACTTTCCTATTTATGTTTATCAGCTGGATTCCTTTTTATCTTGGCCCAAGGCAATCCCAGCTAGAACTATGATTGGCGTGGTATTACAGAATAATTAATAATTTTTTTGTTATAAATGTTCTTTTCAGAACACTTTATTAGCCATGACTTTTCAATCCGGCTCAATTATCAGAAATTTGCCTCGTGTGTCCTATGTCAAAGCTATTGACTGGTTTTATTACTATTATATTGTAAAAAAGAATAATCAAACTTTTTCAGGTGGATAATGTGTGGAATGTGCTTTATTTTCGCCTCTTTGGTTGAACTCGCAGCCGTTGTTTTATGGTCAGGAATGAAGGCAGGACGACACTCAGGCTTCAAAATATTCATAAAAAAAAGAAGGCAAGTGTTTAGCAATCCTGAGGCTGAGTTAAGATGGAAAATGCTGTGCGTACCAAACTTGATGTTCAGCGTGTTCGATTTGCTTTTAGGACTGCTCTTAAAATTGCAAAGTCACTTTCAATTTTCATATTCCGCACTTGGGGTATTTTTGGCACTTGTTTGCTTAGGGGGCCCTCATATGCAATCAACTTTTTTTGGGTAGCGAAGCCTTAGGCGCAAGAAGGCCAGCGTATATTAGGATGGCTTTTAACTTGTGCGTCGAAATGTGATTTTTTGGTATTTCGAGAGTGTCTAAGCAGTAAGTTTCATCGGTAAGAGAATACTTTTAAAGCAGGGGTCCCGAAGTGAACAAGCTCAATTTTTTTTAATATTTTTTTTATTGTTTTTATGTTTTGTCTCGAACGCACGTTGAGAGTTGATCTTAGGGTGCTGTACAAGAACGGTTTCAAATTTTCTGGCGGGGTGTCTAAAAGGGCTAAAAACGGAAGGCAGGGCTATAGCCCGGCTAGCCAACCCACCCCCCCCCTTCCTAGTGTGTACTTTTCCCGAAAACTACGCGATAACCGACTATCGAGCTTCAAAATAATTTTGTTTAGAAACAATTTATAGCCAAATTCTTTAAACCTAAAGGTAGAATGGAATGTCATGGTTATTTCAAAGAAAAAGAGCGTTTTAGAAAATTAACTCTTAGAAGGAAAATCACAAATTCTCAGAAAAATTGCAATCACTCAGATACAAGTTTGTGCGCCATAGAGAGCCCTGACACGCCTCGCAAGTGAACATATAACTAGAGATGGCCTCGGGACGGGACACAAATCCCGTCCCGTCCCGAGGGATTTTAGGCTTGTCCCGTCCCGGAAAAAAATTCTAGTGTGTCCCGTCCCGGTGTCCGTCCCGGAATGATTTTCCAATTTTTCCTTCACTTTTCCTTTATTTTTCCCTTATTAATGGGTCGGGACGTCCCGTCCCGAAGGGTTTCAGGCCTTGTCCCGTCCCGGTGTCCCGTCCCGAAATTTTTTAAAGTAAATTTTGTCCCGTCCCGTCTCGAAATAGCCATTTGCCATCTCTTCATATAACTCAAGACTAATTTACCTATAGCCCCACCACTCAATTAACCTTGACCCCCACCAGAAATCAGCTTGAGGACTAAGCAAAAAATTTTCATTTGAATTTTTTATTTTGCAATTTCAAAAAACAGGTCTCAAAAACAATATATTTGCACTTTTTTATTTGTTTATTTATTTATTTTTTGCAAAAAATCATTGTATTGAACATGGAAAAATTTTTCGCCTTGGTCCCACAAGCTGATTTGCTGGTGAGGTCAAGGTTAATTGAGTGGTGGGGTAAAGGTAAAGTGCTCCTAACACAATTAGGTGGTGCATGAATTCGTGCAAGTACCACCCATATATTGCTCATATTCCAGGCGGTTGAGAATAGGTCAAAAACACCTGTTTTCAAAACCGGCTGGAATCTCTTCTCTTTCCAAAAAATTTTCAGCCATATACTAATTCTGCACAAGACGCATAGTTTGGTTCACGCAGCCTTTCCCGAATTAAAGAGTACTCCCCTTCCCGAAAACATCCAAACAATTTTTCATACATTTTTGTGGTGGGGTTACAATTTTATTATAAATTCGATAATTAGTTTGGGCCAATAAAATTTTTTGGAGGTAGTGCTACTTTTTTAAGTGTGCTACCTGAAATCATTTGTTCCATAATTATTTGCAAAACTATAAAAATATAAGTATGAAAAAATGGACCCTATAAATATTATTTATTAAAGAATTCTAGCTTTCATGTAACAGTACTTAATGAAAACTTAAATTTTAGAAAAAAACTGATGCAATTAAAAGTTGTGAAAAGCTGGATCTTTTTTCTAGAATCGCTTTTCCAGGTGAAAAAATTTGAATAAATTCAGAAATTAAAATTTAAAATTAATTATTTTGTTTATTAAGCTGCCTACACCCTTTCAACGCTGTTTATTGGACATACTACATGATACTTACATAGAATATTTTAACATTTTATTTCTTAAAGGGCCATTGCCGTCAACGACAAAGGTTTTATCTCGCCAGTTCAAAAAAATTTTCTTAATCATTAGACTTCTGCGCAGATTTTTCAACTTGGTTTCGAAAAAACAAGGCCTAGAATGGAATTGAAAACTTGTTTTGTTAGAAACCAAGCTGCAAAATCTGTGCAGAAATTGAATGATTGGGAGAAATTTTTGAATTGGCAGAGGACAATACAAAATGCCTGGCCATGGCTTTTTAAGTACAACTACTGCCCATGTATGACACTGTGCCTTAAAAAATACTACAATAAAGTTTTCAGTCTAAAAACATTCTTTTAATTTAACACATTCATAAATCCGATTTTATTTCGCGGAAAATGGATTTTAATAATCTAAAAACAACTTAGATAGCTCAGTATCCCACCCACGAGGACCAAAAGCCAATAAAACGGTGTTTTCAGGGTTTACTACAGTGGGTAAATTTTTTTACGAAAATGCAATAACATCCTGAATCATTATAGACAGAGCTAAGACACCTTAAACACCGGTTAGTGGTGATTGGACACTGCTTTGTGGCGTATTAGAGTGGTTTGGGCCATAGTTGCACGACAGCGAAATTTTCGAATCCCGCCTCCGCCCCCGCCGGCCTCTTAAAATTTTCCCGCCACCTCCGTCGCCTTTTCAAACCGCCTCGCCCCGCCGCCTCCGCCTGCGTTCAAAATTTTCTGCCGCCGCCGCCTGGCGGCTGCGCCGGCAGTTCTGAATTTCGCGCCTCCGCCTGGCGGCCCCGCCGGCGGAGGCGGGCCGCCGGCGGGGCCGCCAGGCGGGGTGCAACTATGGTTTGGGCGTATATGAGAGTGGAGTTAGTATATAGTAACCTCCAGAAGAATTTTGTTTTGTGACAGATTTTCTCGAGGATTCGTGTTCAGCGTGGTCGGTTTACTTGTAAAACTGCAAATTTCTATTTCTGCTCAGAACAAAAAATATTTGAACAAGATTTTCATTTGCTTACGGAAAACGCCGTTTGTTACAAATATAGCGTCTTGCTTAGAATTTTATGCTGATCATTATCACACCGATCAGACTTACGAAATAAGTGTTTTTGTATCAAATTTTGTATTTGAGATTTTATGTATTGTAGTTACAACCAGTGATATATTTTTTGCGATTTTTCACTCCGACTCTGGCTCTAAAATCTTAGCTTAAAAAAGTTTGCTCGTTGTGCTCGAAAGAAAGCTAAGATGTTAACGTGAGTGTTCCGATGCAATATTGGGCATCAGTTTACAAAACATGGCAGAAAATCTAGCTTGAGCACGAAAATTCACCCTAAATCCGGGCCAAAATCCACCCTCTCCAGTTTGAAGGAAAATAATTTTTTAGAAGCAACTTCTATTATACGTGTTGTGCTTAAAAGAAAGCTGAGATGTCGTACTTGAATGTTCCTGAAAAAAATATCTGGCATAAGTTTGCAAAAAATGGCTAAAAATTAGGTGGCGGTGGCGACCACCCCCATCCACATAGCCAAATACTATATTGAGATAATTTGAATTTGCTCTGAATCTGGCTTCGAGCGTTTCATCTGAAAAATTGGCTCCGAATCTGGTTCCGAGATTTTAATTTGAAAAAATTTGCTCTGGATCTCGCTCCGGGCTCTCAAGCTTAAAAAATTTGCTCCACCTATGGCTTCTGCTCGGAGCCACAGCAGAGATCACCACCAGATCCAGAGATTTGCACATCACTGGTTACAACTTGGTATGGCTTATAGCCTTATAGCCATACCAACTTCTTTCGAATACTTTTCACTTCAGTTTGAAAGTTCATCATATAGAGGATTAAATGCGCTCTCCAATGAATACAAATTGCCTGTCAATATACCAACGATTTAGCTAGCTACCTACGTTTTTCTACAGATATTTTGATGTGAAATATTCTTAGCTGATTCCTCATGAAGTTGTGACTCTAGAAAGTAGGGTTGGACGCGGTCGGGTACCCGACCGGGAACCGAACCGAACCGGAGCTATTTTGGCAAAATTACCCGAACCGAGAACCGGGTGTGCAGTAACCGGAAGAACCGAGAACCGGGTCCAGGAACCGACCGGTTCCGGTTCCAAATAAGCATTGGATAGAATTGCTAATTGAAAGTTTAATTTAAGTTTGAAGTTTAAACTTTGAAAATTTGATTGAAGTTGTAAGTCGAAAATTGTCTCGACAGGATCGTATTGTAAAATGGCACACAGTTGTTGCTAGGGTTGTGAAACGAGCATGTGCTCGAGCAGATTGGTCAATTTCGAGCATATCTTATGCTCGGCCCACAGTCAACCCTTGAAATAGAAACCAGTTAATTGTACAGTTAACTGTACGGCCACAGTTAACGGTCAAAATATGTCGAGCATATTTCGAATACGCTCGAAAAAAACGCAAATGCTCGAGTATATGCTTCAAACCAATCTGCTCGAGCATGTTTACAACCCTAGTTATTTCTAAGTCATTTCTAAGTGTAGATTGTTGCTAGCAGGTTGCTAGCAGTGTTGTTATGATTAATTTGCCACTTTTTGTGTTCAGTAAACCGTATCTCGGTTGGTAATTTCATTGGAAATTTCACCAGAAATCAGGGGGGGGTAAGGAACACACCCTTATTCAGGCTCGTAATGAAAAATTTCGAAAAAAGGACATTTGGGTAAAAAAAAGATTTATTTCATTTTATCCAATGCTTAATGCTATTTTGAAGCGAAAAAAAAGATTTTGACTAAAAACTTCAAAAATAAAAACGATTTTGGTCCCGAAAAAGGACAAATCTTTTTAAAAAGGACGGTAACGAACCTTGCCCTTATTCCATTGAAGGATAGGGCCAGGTTCAAACTCACAATAAGGGTCTGAATATTTTCTCATTGGTCTCCCTCGACCTCACGGATCTTGTACAAAAACCATGTCTATAACGGCACCTCCTGATAACGGCACCTCTCTATACGGCACCCTGAGGCCGGTCCACAGGGGTGCCAATATAGAGAGGTTTGACTGTATCTCAAATGCAAGGATCTTGATAGGTTCCAAAGCTTCCAAAGTTAAGTTGCCATTACCCGCATACCCGGTCGGGTACCCGACCGGTAAAATGCTACCCGAACCGAGAACCGGTCCGTGAAAACCGGGTACCCGGAACGGGTTGAGCCAAATTACCCGACCGCGTCCAACCTACTAGAAAGTTACTAAACGCGTCGATAAAAAACAAAACGGCAAAGGTTCAGGCAATATGAAGCTAATTGAGCATCATTTTGGCTGATTCATTTTATTTTGATATTCATTTGCTTGAAATCGCAAAATTGGGGCGTTAAGTGACAGCAAATTAGTTCTGGAAATATTGCAATCGATAGCTCGGTAGTGACTGACATACGACTCGATACACATTGTGACTCGATACGCCAACTCGATACAGTTGCGACTCTATACGCCAACTCGATACAGTTGCGACTCGATACACCAACTCGATACAGTTGCGACTCGATACGCCAACTCGATACAGTTGCGACTCGATACACCAACTCGATACACCGGGTCTCGAGTTCGACTCCGCCGATTGTTATTTTTATATTTTGACATTTTTTATTCTTTTGTATCAATATTCATCACTTCTAAGTTAGAAGTTCTAACCATATATTTACTTTGATAATGGCTAAACATTCGGAAAGCAGCTTAAATTTATGCGATGCCGCTGGATACCCTATTTCTTATTTATCACTCGGTTTTCTCTTTAGAGTTTGGCAAAGAGCCTACGAATAAGTACATAATCGGGAGAATCGCTCAGAATTGTCTCTAAGTATTTGCGCGCATATTCCATGCGCATATTTTATTCTCAAGGCCCCTATGTCCCCGAAGAGGGTAACCTTGTAACATTTTTTAATTCATGCCCTTACGAATTTTTCATATTTTAGCCGTTTTGTAGTTTCAGAACACATTTGAGGCCGTCCTAAGGCATGCTGGCCTACCCTTTGCCTAAGGCTTTGCCTAAATTATAAAAAGACAATAAAATGGCCTGAAATTTGTAGAAGGCACAAATCTGTATGAAATCTCAGAAGGTGCGAACACCCTAATGACGATGAGAATCAAGGATTCAGAGACGCAAAAGATATTAAAGCCCATCACACATCGAAAAAAATGACAAAACGTCAAAATAACACTAGACGAAGGTCAAACTCAAGACCATGTATCGAGTTGGTGTATCGAGTCGCAACTGTATCGAGTTGGCGTATCGAGTCGCAACTGTATCGAGTTGGTGTATCGAGTCACAATGTGTATCGAGTCGTCGTTATACCCTCGGTAGTATGTGGCGCTAAAAGTTAGTGAACTTACTAAATGTAGAGTAAAAAATAGATCATGCATCCACTGGGAATCAAACCTGAGAGATAAAAATATTGGTGCGTTATCGTTTCGTCATTTTTTTTTTCAAATAAAAAAAAGGACGAAACGTTTCGTGCTTTTTTTTCATTCTAAGATTGCCTTGGTCCCCCTATTGTTTTTTTTGCAAAATTTTTCAGATTGTGTCTGAACCACCCACACACCCCAAAACACCAAAACCACCCAAATTCACAAAACTACCCGAATTCACCCAAAACTACCCAAAACACTTCGAGCCACCGGGAACCCCAGTGTTGGTACTCAGGTAATGGTCCTCAGGCAGCTCAAGGCAGCTCTTCCTGGTGGTGCTACTTCGGTGGTGGTACTCATGTAGTGGTATCCTGGGCGTTAATCGAATTGATCCACACCGAATCGGCTCACACACGAATCGGTCTACACTTTTCAAATTCGTGCATTTCGAAAAATTTTGCGGGGCTTAATTTTTCAGTCTCAACCAACCAAACCAAGTGGTCGACCACTTGGATCAAAAAAATTTTACGGTTTTCATATTCCTAAACCTGTTTTCTGGACTGATTCGGGCCCGCTGAAGATGGTTTGATAGTGGTAAATGCCGCTTTCTCGGGTATTTTTGAGTATTGGGCATAATTGGTTTTACAAAATCAATTCTTGCCAAAAACTCAAAAAATACCCGAGAAAACGGCATTTTACCACTATCAAACCATCTTCAGCGGGCCCGAATCATCCAGAAATCAGGTTTTGGAATATGAAAAACGTAAAAAAAATTTGATCCAAGTGGACGACCACTTGTTACATTGATTCAGATTGAAAAATTTCAATTCCCGCAAAACTTTTATTTGGAGTAGTTTTGGATGGTTTCGGGTTTTTTGGTTGTTTTGGGTGTGTTGGGTGCTTTTGCCATTTTTGGATGTTTTGGGTGGCTTGAGGTGGTTTTGAGTGGTTTGGGGTGGTTCGGACACAATCTAAAAATTTTCTAAAAAACAACAGGGGGACCAAGGCAATCTTAGAATGAAAAAAAAGGACGAAACGTTTCGTCTTTTTTTTTCATTTGAAAAAAGGACGAAACGTCCCTTTACCAAAATATTCGCATTATGATTTGCACCCCCCCCCCCCTTTAAAGGGCATGCCCACGCTTATAAGAGGTGGTGCCGGGAATTTGAATTTTTTTCCTAATCATTGAACTTCTGTACGGATTTTTCAACTTGGTTTCTAACAAAACAAGGCCTAGAATTTAATTTTAGGTATGTTTTGTTAGAAACCAAGTTGAAAAATGCGTACAGAAGTTCAATGATTAGGAAAAAAATTTGAATTCCCGGCACCACCTCTTATTAGCGTGGCATGCCCCTTTAAAGGACCATGAAACTTGATAAGCACAGCAATTTGCGGAATTCGAATTGGCGCGGGACCACCCTAATTTTGTCCACAATGTTCTTGAAGTAAATTTTTTCAAAGGACCATGGTTTTTGCGCGCAGTGACATGTGCAAAGTTTGAATTGGCGGAGGACACTTCTCTTTCGTCTCTTCTTGTACTCTTTCGAGTCGTTTGAAATGACTGCAAAGAGTTCACTGCGAGACGAAAGAGAAGTGTCCCCGCCAATTTAAATTTCGTACATGCCACTGCGCGCAAAAACCATGTCCTTTGAAGGACCATACTTTTTGATGCAAATGCAGGTTCGTAATGAAAATTTTTGAGAAAATGGCATTTGGGTAAAAAAGGGACATTTTATCGAGTGCTGATTGCTATTTTGGAGCGACAAAAAAGATTTTGACTATAAACTTCAAAAATAAAAATGATTTAGGGTCCCGAGAAAAGGACAAATTTTTTTAAAAAAGACGATTGCGAACCCTGTGCAAATGTGAATTTGACAAATTCAAATGCGCGCGGGACACTTCTCTTTCGTCTCGCACTCTACTCATTGGAGTTATTTGGAGCGACTCCTGTAGTTTATCATTTCTTAGACGAAGGGACGAAGTGCAAGTGCACATTAACTATGGTATAAGATGTCCCAAATTGTTTTTTAACTTACTGATAAAAAACAGCATTGTATGAAAAAAAATAGTGGTCAAGATAAATATCAACAGCTGGATTTCTTAACAAATTCTCATACCGTATTTCCTCTAATAAGCGCCCTCCCGAAATTCGGTATTTCATAAATTGATTCTCCTTTTTTATACCGGGTTTTTGTTTTCGAACGCCACATTTGTTATATACCAAAATGTAGCGCAGATTCCCAGCTACATTTTGGTATATAACATATGTGGCGTTCGAAAACAAAAACCCGGTATAAAAGGAGGAGAATGAATTTAAGAAATAGCGGATTTTGGGGAGGGCGCTTATTAGAGAAATACGGTATTCATTGTTTGTTGCTAGTTGGTTGAGGTGTTTAGTGGAAATATCAATTTTTTTGTCGATCTTGTGCATTTTTAGATGAATGTCTGCTTTTTTCATTTATCAGTAAAATCTCATCTTTTTAAATTTTTTTTCTGATCGCCATATGGCAGCCCTGATATAGAGGCGTTTTTTGCTACGGTTCATGTTATAAAAAACATGGTAAAAGAGTCAAAACAGCGTCTTTGAACTTCAAAGTTTGAAGTTGAACTAAAGTAAAGTGATAGATTCTTTTACTTTCCGCGCGTACAGTATATAGAAACTCTGAAGCATGCTTTTTCATGCATCCGAGCCCTTTTGCAACAACCGACACCTTCTTCCCGAAAAGTTTCTTTAAAAAGGCTTGAGCGGTGGAAGTGAACAGCAGGGGGAGGAGGGTATATCGAAGTAGCTCCCAAAAGTATTGTAAGCAAGACTGATTTCTTGATATATTACGTTTTTTACATATATTGTCATGATAATTTCAAAATTTAAAACCACTGGTTTTCTACACTGACAGCACTTTTTAAAGAAACTTGAAAAAAAAATTCTGAACTCACCTTGTATCTAAAACGGAAAAAGTACTTGCGTTGCAGTAGAGTTTATTTTAAAAGATTTTTAAAGTTGGCATCAATTTGATCAACACCAATATGATCAGCACGGATTTGATTAACATATTTTTCTATGTGTCTTTACATCAGGGTTCTCTAAATTAACACAAATTTTTAATATAGAAAAAAAATCTAATCATTATTTTTCACAAGCCTGCCACCAAAGTGGGAGTCGCATTGATCTTGTCTGTCTAAATAAATACCGGAATCAAGAATGCAGCGGAAAAAAAGTTCACTTGTTGCATATTTCCTTATGTTCATTTGTTGTGGTGTGCTGTGCGTTAATTTTTGCCAATAAAATTATCGACGCTACTGTCATATACCCCCCCCCCCAAAAAGCTACTGTAATGTACTCCCCCCCCCATAATTTTTCAGGTATCCCGAAAATCATACTTTCTTTGGAAAAGTAGTAAAATTATTACGTGTTATCCCTGAGCCTAATGCCTACGACCGAAGCCTAAGCCTAGAAGCTAGGTCTAATTCCTAAGCCTAAAATTATTGGGGGAAGGGGGGGGGTGTATATTACAGGAGGGTTTTTTTGGGGCGTGGGGGGAGTAGTTTGTAGGCTATATTACAGTAGCGCCAAATTATCCATATGTTCTGTTATTTCAAGGTGGTTTTGATTGTGACACCTCATTCAAAAGGTATCAACGCATTAACAACGCCCAAATGCGAGGTAACCACTCTAAAACCTTCCATAAGCAGCTGAATTATGTAGCATAAAAATTGTGAAGACCCGCAGACTCGACTTTTTCGCGCTTAATTTTGGTATGGTCTTCACCCAAAACGCCAAATTGATCTTTTTCATTGTTTCAATATGCCGAAATATGCCTTATAAATATTTATGGGTGGCGGTCGACACTTTTCAGCCAAAAAATTGACTTTTGAATGGGGCCGCATTTGTAGCGGACAGTCTTTTTTTTTCAGATCCTGCAGTTTTTTGAAGAGATCCAAGTTATTGCAAGCAAAACGCTTTATCTAAGCGAAACATCTAAGAAAAGAATTAAATATTCATGTGGAGTAAGCAAAAAGCACAAAGACAATAACCTTGGTACACATATCGATCGAGCAGAAGGTGCTTAAAAAATAAAAAAGGCGCGAATTCAAAAATGTCACAAAAGTGGCCAAACGCACACGCACCAAAATTTTTACACCGGAAATTGAGATATGTTTCGTAAAAAGAATAAAAGTCAATCATTTCGATAAAAAAATATCCGTATTTTTCAGAGATAGGAAAAATTTTATGCAAACCTTACCTGCCAATAAGACTCTGCTTTCAATATAATACAGTCAACCTTTGATTTAATGATAGAACTTGGATCGGGCAAAGGTATCGTTAAATCCAGGGTAACGTCAAATTTTAGCTTTCTAAAAAGAACTGGTAAAATCTAAATTCTCCGAAATTTTCCAGAACTAGATTGACGAATGAAATTAAGAAAAAGCTGCTTGGTACCAAGCAGCATGGTCAAGTTTGAGAAGGTAATGTTATTTAAAGAGCTATTTTATCTGTGGCAGCGGTTATGTATTCAAAAAAAATACTTGCGAATTTAAATTGCTGCTTTTTTGCTAAAAAAAATAGTTGAACAAGTTCGAAAATTTTGTACGTTGCAGCTCAAATTAAGCCAACTGAAATCCGGCCATTTAACCGTGATCTCGTACAATTTCCCGCTGAGTGGGTTCACAAAATCCTGGTCCCGGTCCTGGTTTCAATCTAGGTGAATAATTCCGTCACGGAATGATGCTGGCTGTCGTTTTTCTATCTCTAGTATTTTTTTTTCATTCTACCCTGTGTATTAGTTTGCACAAAAAGTTTGCAAAAAGAAATAAAAGATTCGCAAACCAGAAAAACAGCTAAAAAGTTGCCAAGTAACCTTGTTTTGACTAGAGAACAAATAAATTTAGTTTTTTTTTGTTATGTCTTGTTCGCCAGTTAAGCCTACGCAAAAGTATATGATATACTTGTCTATTGAAATTTTTTTTTAATTTCAACAGTAGAAGAGCTGCCCACACATGTTTTTTTGTTAAAAGCATAGAGTTAATCGAACTAAAAGCATTTTTAACAACAAAAATAAAATTTATTGCTTTTGGGGGGTAATGAATTGTAAACAGCGCCATAGGCTGCATGCATAAAACTCTTTTATTTTTGTTTTATTTGGCCACTCTAGTTTTTTCTCTTAATACTTGTCGTTCTTTTTCTATTTGCTAATCATTTCAGCTTACCCACATGATAATTTAATTGTGCCCTCAACAAAATAAGAGAAAAGATGCTTGAATAGGGCCAATTTATTTAGCAGAAAACATATTTTTGTTGCCGCAATCTCGAGTCAAAACAACTAATTTCGTAGATGGTAAGAATTTTTGCAAATTGTATTCCTTTAAACAGTATTTTCATTTTAGGAGCATCTAACTCCTGGTCCACCTCGAGCAAGAACTCAAGCTCCTACAGTTTATTGCTATATTTGTGGTCGGCAATATGGCTCTAAAAGTATTAGTATACATCAGCCTCAGTGCTTGGAAAAATGGAAGATAGCCAACCAAAAGCTGCCTAAAAGTCAAAGAAGGCCAGAACCAGTTGAACCAGAAATTATAAGGATTGGTAGGTCAAAATTATTTGTTTCCGAAAATTGGTTTTCACTTTTGTATAATTTAAAAGTCGCTGAGTAGTAGGTAAAAGTCCATCAAAACCTGACTATTGAATTGAAAATCCGATGCTATTTGGTTTATTTTCACCTCTCTTTTTAAAAGACCTTTTGCACCAAAAACACCCTCTTCTTAATTCCGTATTATCAACAAAAACCTACCTACTACTCACTAGGGTTGGCACACAAATAAATCGGTTTTTTGAAAAATTTTGACCTTATTTCATGTTTTTATACACTTTTTCGTCTGAAATTTTGAGCATGTCAGCCTGCGATCGAAAGCTTGGAATGTTAGCTACACGATAGTGTTAAAATTTCTTGGTGTATATAAGAAAAATGTATCTATTTCAATGAAAACATTTTCGCGTAATTTCGGGTAAAATTACTGAATTACTAAAATTACTTCTGAACTTATCTTACACGGGAAAGGCACGACCCGGGTGTGGCCTATTAAAAAACGTTATATACCAAAATGTAGCCCTAATTGAGCTAGTTAAGGAACCGTTCGCAGAATCTGCTATGGATCAATCTACGCTGAGAAATAATCTTTTTAAAATTACAAAAAAATTGTGTTGACATATAAGTCAAGAACAACCCTTTTCAAACATGTGAGTTGGTGGCCGAGTGGATGAGTGGTGCGGCGCCGAACCTATTTCTTTTTTTTCGGGAAAGGTTCGACTCCAGTCGCGTGCACGTCTTTTTTATTTTCGGTTTTTTTAAAGCTTCACTTTCCTACACAAAATGACACGGGGAGAACAATAAAATATTTTTAACGTCGTCGGATTTGTAATACACATTGTGAACGGTATATATTATATATATTATATATATACGGTATAATCATTGTCATTAATTGTTCGTTGTTCGTAAATGAAATATATACCAAAAAATGGACTAATCGCAGTAGTAATGAAACTGGTCCCTTTTTCCGGTAACCGGTGAAATGATCATTTTAGGTGAAAAATTGACTATGAAGCCACGAATAACGCTGCTTATGAGGTATAAATTACTTGAATGACATATAAAGCTTAAAAATGCTTTTGAAGGCTGCCATGGCACAGCTTTTAAAGTGCGAAAATTGTGGAAGAACTTTTGCACCAGAACGTCTCCGGATTCACCAGAAGTCTTGCACTAAAGAAAACCCTGCTGCAGCTGTAGGTGATCTTAAGGTGAGAAGAGATGTTCCATTAGCAACCACAAATGCTGCCATGAAAAGAAGCAAGTCTTCAGATAGAGTTTTAGCTGTTACCAACAAATCTACTGAGAATCGCAATCTTAGCTTATGGCGAAATTAAACTTTGTAAATTATGGTTGAAATAAAGTTTCGTCTACAGTCTAGGTATAGGTAAATAAGGAAAGTTTGATAGCAAGATTTTACTGAAAAGCAAATTGTTCTACAAAAAATTCGGTTTTCGAAACTCAATGAATTTCTAATGGAATATAGGGTGCAAAGTAGTGATGGAAATATTCAAATTTCGGGACTACCGGGACGGGACTTTTAGAAAAAAAATTCGGGACCGGGACCGGGACTTTTCAAAAATTTCACCGGGACCAGAAAAAAGTCCGTTCGGGACTGTAAAAAGATAACCTTTAAAAAATTTGTAAATACTCTATTTTCTCAAATTTTGCGGCTTCTCGATTTCGAGGACAGGAAATATAGAAGATATGCATGGAAACAATGGGAAAAAGTTTCTGATCAAAAAATTTCAAAAATTGAATTTTTAATTTTCCGAATTTTTTCGGGCCATCCTGTATATTAGAGGTATGCACGGGATTGGGATCGCTCTCGAATCGGAACCGCATTCCGAGGATTTTGATGTTGAATCCCGATCTCGAATCCCTCCTCATCGATTTTGAAAATCTCGATCCCGAAAATTGCCAACCCAATGAGCATTTTAAAAATAATTTTTGGCCAGATAATTTTTGTTTTTACATAATTTTGTGGTTTTCGTGGTAATCCCGATCCCGAATTCTTTTAAGGCCTCAATCCTGATCCCGAAATCCCTCTCGGGGCGAAATGCACACCTCTACTATATATGTCAGCATAGAGCGAATACTTTACATCGCTGTTTTTGTATTTTCTTAGTCCAACGAGCTCTACTGATCTCGTTTTATGTTTATAGTTAAGCGCTCAAAAATTTTAAAATTGATCTCCAGTTTTTCGGATTTTGGGTGTCTGAAAATTGAACGGCCGGCTGCATAATTTAATCAATAATTAATATAAATTGATTAAAATCGAAAGTTTACTTAGAACTAAGTGTAAACAGTTCACTCTTGAACCATTTGTAAAGAGTTTACTTTAAACCCTCTTTTTTAGTTCGATAAGAAACAAACTCAGGCACAAACAAGAGTGTAATAATCATATGAGATCTAAAAACGACAAAAATAGACAGGAAAAAAACAAAAACCGCAAAAATTCTGTTGTAGGAAAATTAAATAAAAGTCCCGAATTTTTTCAAATTTTCGGGACCGGGACTTTTGTTTCAAAATTTCGGGACCACCGGGACGGGACTTTTGCCTGAATTTTCTTCGGCGGGACGGGACTTTCGGGACCGTTCCGTCCCGCTTCCATCACTAGTGCAAAGTGCAAGGAAAAATATTTGAATGACAGCATACCAAGTGCACCCCCCCCCCTCCAAAAAGTATTAAAATCGAAGGGTATGAGTTAGGGGGGTTGCGCTTTATTTTTATAATATTTTTTCGTAGAAATACCAGCACACTCCACATTACAAGGAATTATGGTTTTATGAGCATGCACCACCCTCTTATACGGCTAGAGAAATCATATTCTTAGGGGGCTGCACTTGGACTTTTACATGCAGTCAAACCTCGATATAGTTATCACTACCACTATAGTGATCACTTGACTCGGCTTAGTTTGGATCGCTTAAAAGAAAATATACTGAAAATAGACCCCTATATAGTGCTCACCTCCTTATAGTGATCACTTAAATGGGGCAGGGCGAACTCGTATTCGCAAAACTCGTATTCCGCAAAACTCGTATTTGACAAAACTCGTATTCTACAAAAATTTGCTTGTTTTTATGAGTTAAACACACATTCACAAGGCAACATTCCAATATATATCCGACTAATAAGCGTTATTGTCTTTAAAATCTACTCATACTAACTGTGATTCTGCTTTTACTTTATTTTTCCTCAGTCAATACAACGTGTTGAATACGAGTTTTGTCAAATACGAGTTTTGCCGAATACGAGTTCGACCTGCCCCACTTAAATCGGTCCCTAGGGTGATCACTATACCGAGACTCGACTGTGTATGAATGTGCTGAGGCCGTGAAAGTGCAAAAAGGCAGCACTTTGTATCTGCTTTAAAGTCAGCAAATCTACTAAGCTTTAGAATTATCGTCACAATTGACTATTTTAGAATAAATAATGGTGGTCGCTTCAGTTTTCAGGGTTTTCTCCTGATCCACTGGTTTGTCCACCATCACAGCATACAGTCGAACCTGGATACAACACGACCCCGATATAACACCACCCTAAAATGACCGAACTTAAGAAAAGCGGGGAGACCTAAGACCACTCTGAACACTTTTTCATTTTCATTCGGAAATACGACCCTAGTATAGGATATCCCCTCCGCCCAAACTTACGCCTTTTAAAACTCAAGTAAAGAGTACCCAAATATATGTCTCACACCCGGAAAAAATGCATGAGGAATTTATTAGTAACAACTTCCGTACGCTGGCCTACCCCCGAGCCTAAAGGCTAAGCCTAAATTTGCTGTTTGACAGGGTAGTTACAGCTATTTTTATAAGGTCCGATTTATGGGGGTTAGTCTATACTAGCGCCGAAATTTCTTATTTTATGTATTATTCGAGACAAAATTAACATGTTATAGTGCGATGGGTTCGCAGATCGAAAATCGCAAAAGCAAGATTCTGATTTCAAAAGGCAGGATTCAGTACAAAAAGTTTCGGCGAAAGCAGGACAACAAATCCAGACAGCAATAATTTCTTTATTCAACCAATTCAACAACCAGAATCAACATATCACAAAACCGGATCAATATTTTTCGCTACTTTGGGCTTCCTTGAGCGAATCCTTGTTTCGGAGAAAGTAGTCGAAAGCCTCCTCGCATTGCAACGGAGCACACTTGATAGAGACGAGTGCATTGACAATGGAAACTTGTAGTCGATTCCTCTCATCAGTCCAAATTTTTTTGACCAGCGAGATGACAGTATCAGAATACGCGTTCGAAGGGAAGGGACTTAGAAAAAAACAGAAAAAATGAATAAATAAAAAGCAGTCGCAACAAATATGTAAGTAAGAGCCAAGATTCTCTTCTGAAATTCCTGCTTTTCGAAATCGAAAAGCAGGATTTGAACTCAAAAAGCAGGAAATTCCTGCTAAAGCATGAGTTTCTGATTTTTTTTTCAAAATATATGTTAATGTGCGACAATCTAACAAAAAAACACGGTGGGCCAAGCTCAAAAATCGGTACCCATTCTTGAATAGGGCCGAATTTCCTTTCATTCAACTTCGGTACGGATTTCGTGATTGGGTTTCTAACAAAGCAAGGCTCAGTATTCAATTTTAGCTGAAGTTTAGTTAGAAACCTTATTAAAAATCGGAGCACATGCACTGTACACCTCCCACTCAAGTGCACTGTACCCCTACCAGTCAAAAATAGGTTTTTCTTGACATTTGACCATTTTTTACTGACTTAATTTCACACATAATACATACAAAATTTATTTATGTTATTTACGGTATATATTTATATACTTATCCTAATGATTTATACTATTTATGCATTAAATTCAGTCTATAAAGAATGGTCAAGTATAGGGTTGTCGGGTACCCGAAATTTTCGGGTAACCGGACCGAACCGATACCCGAAACCCGAAATTTTCGGGTACCCGAACCGAACCGATACCCGAAACCCGAAATTTCGGGTACCCGACCCGAACCGAACCGATACCCGAAACCCGAAACTTTCGGGTACCCGAACCGAACGGGAACCGAAATTTTCGGGTACCCAAACCGATATCCGAAAAAATTTAATTTACAGAAAAAGGCTTCCTGCATACACGCGGTCAACTATGAAATCGGTTTACCTCACTTTTCAACATTCTTACAAACGATATCTGGAAGGACAATACTTTTTTGGCGCAAATGTTTCTTTTGCGTAATTAGATTGAAAATGATCACCTTTTTCAAAAAGTTTTAACACCATAATGTAGCCCTGAGATTATGGTTTCCAGTGTTAGGAATTTTCAAATTTCTCGTCCTTGTACTTCGTATCAAAAATTTTCGGGACCGTACTTCGTACTCGTCCTTGTACCAATTTTTTCAAATCGCTCGTACTCGTAGTACTTCTCTTTCTTTTCGCTCGAACTCGTCTTCGTCCTCATTT
Source organism: Ditylenchus dipsaci (assembly GCA_004194705.1). Taxonomy (NCBI): domain Eukaryota; kingdom Metazoa; phylum Nematoda; class Chromadorea; order Rhabditida; family Anguinidae; genus Ditylenchus; species Ditylenchus dipsaci. The sequence goes on along the minus strand of SADC01000923.1, from coordinate 59,401 downwards.
TTTTCTCGTCCTTTGTGTTTTCACTCGTACTTTGCTCGTACTTCATACTTAAAAGCCAAAAAGTAATTTTTTTTTAATTACACCTTTGCTTGAAGCTAGTATATCTTGTTGTTAAATTATAACAGAACACGATTTCTTTAAAGTAATTTCAAGATTTGACTTTTCATTAAAAAAAACTACAAAATAGGTACACTGCAATTTTTCTCGCCGATTGTGAAGTGAGATCAGTGTTTTCAAAAATCACAGTCACACCTCACACTCACACCAGAAAATCACAGTGAACCTCCCAATCACACTAAAATAACACTCACACTTGATGTAAGGGTAAATCGATTATTAATACGGGCCCAGGTTGACACAAGCAAACAAATTGTTGTAAATCTTGATCCCACTGTTTGAAATCGTGTCTCCGACTTTCGGATACCCGAACCGATACCCGAAACCCGAAATTTTCGGGTAACCGGACCGAACCGATACCCGAAACCCGAAATTTTTCGGGTACCCGAACCGAACCGATACCCGAAACCCGGAAAAAACCGGGTTTCGGTTCCAATTACCCGAAAACGGGTACCCGAACCGACAACCCTAGTCAAGTATCAAGAAAACCGATTTTTTGACTGGGAGGGTACAGTGCACTCGAGTGGGAGGGGTACAGTGCGGTTTAGCCAAAAATCCGTACTCGTGTAACTGTACTTGTGTTAGTACTTAAGTAATTGTTTCATTTTAAACTTGTGTTATCCGTACTCAAAAAAAGTAAAAATTTGTATTTTATTTCAAGTAAGAAAATGGCCCTTGCGGCTGACATGACAATGAAAACGAAATTGGCAAAATTAGGCACAACAAAACTTAGGATGAAAATGTCAAACAGCAATATTTACCGTATATCTTCTAATAAGGTTCCTCCCCAAAAGTCGGAAAATGTACCCAGTATCTTTTATTTGAGTTTTCAAATAATTTAGATTTTTTTTGATTTTACAGGACTTTGACTGAAATCCTTGAATTTCAACTATCCGAAAATACTAAATTTGCATGCTTTATTTAAAAATATGAAATAAAAAATTGTGAAATTCAGAAAAAGAGATTTCGGGTACGTTTTCCTACTGTTGGGGAGGGATCTCATTAGAAGATCTATGGTATTCAAAACACAAAACAAATAAATTGTAAACAAAAAATTTATAATTTTTGTCATGAATATGGATAACAATTTATGGCTCTATCACAACTGCAAGTGTAAGTGTAAATGTTTTTGGTATTGTGAACACCACTTAAATTTACATTTACACTTACCCCATCACAATACGAATGTTAATGTAAATGAAAATAAATCGCAAGTATCTTCAGAGAATACTAAAAGTGCTTTATTGATAACGAGGAGTTGAATGCCAGTTATAAAAACTTAAAAAATTGGTATTTAGGTTGAAAAAACTGACTTTTGTAAATAAAAGTAAGGATAAGTCAAAAAATTTCATTTACATTCGTATTGTGAAGGCATAAGTGTAAATGTAAGTGTAAATGTATTTGGTATTGTGAACACCCCTTAAATTTACATTTACACTTACAATTGTGATAAAGCCATTATAGAAATCGAAAAAATCAGACACTAAATCAATTTTTCAATAGAGGGGATAATTGTCGCTACTGAATAAATAGTCGCAGGTCCAGATCATGGTTTTTGCCTTTCTAACTTTTTGAAGAAAAAGCTGTTTTTCTTGGCTTCATATTATTTTTTTGGTAATTCGTAAGCTACTGACCAGTTGATTTCGTAGCCAGACTTACACTTGTGCTTAAACAACATCAAAATTTTCAGTTCCAAATCAGTACTATTGAAATTGATCGAGTTTCCAAGTAAAGCAAAACTCTGCAATCTTTGTCGAAAATTGAGAGGGGGCTAGTGAGTATAAGAGAGGGGGTAATTGATAGGTAGGCATTTGAAACATTATCAGTGAAGAATTACTTCTAAACAAATAAAAAAATTTGGTGTTTAGTTTAAGCTTTGGGACTAAAGGATAATAAAAGCGATCTAAAAACCATTGGAACTTACATGGGAAAAGCGGTATACCAACGATCAGATACATATTGTGATCAGATACATCGATCAGATACACAGACGATCAGATACATCGATCAGATACACTTTTTTAATATAACGTTAAAACTTATCCACACCTTTTATTTCAACGTCCATCAACATAACAGTACATCAAAACACTAACAATAACATCAAATTTTAATCGGATCTACGATAAAGGTTTTCATCTTCAATAAATACAACATCAAAATGCTCTCGAGTTTGTTCTTCCCCTTCTTGTCAATCACTCACTTTTAGAGTTTTCTTATCCAAGCGTCTATGCCAAGATATTCCACTTTCAAGCTTGACAAAAAATCTATAAAAAACTTCACCCGATGCTATGTGGTCGCATGATGCAGTGGTAACTGTTCCGACCGCTTTTTTTCATGTCACAGGTTCCATTCCCATTCGAAGAATTGATTTTATTTGAATTTTTAAACTTCATCGCAATTTATTGTCACAACTATTTTATTTGCTTATGGCAGCTTTATATCTACGATTCTTTGATAGGCTACGGTGCGGTCGTGCCTTTCCCGTCTTAACAAGCAAGATTCTTTGATTTACGAAGAATAAAGACAATTTTTTGTGAAAAGAGACATTTACAAGGCAATGGATAAAAGTGGAGAGTTTTCCCTAATAGCACCACATTTTCGCCGGTACGAGTTTCTCCGCAAAGTCCGCAAAATTTATTCCACATGGTGAAAATCGCTTTTTATAGAATTTTTACAATTTCGGTGCGAGGTCGCGGTTATATTCAAACACATTTTCGATATTCCAAAGCTTTTAGAAATTTATTAGGCAATTTTTAAGGCTCTAACATTCTAATAAAAAGAGAATTTTCACGTGTTGAACAGGAAACACAGTTGCTATTTTTTTAATAATAGGTAAAGCCGTTTCGCATAAAGTATGCTAGTTCTTGTTGAAATGTAAAAACAAAAATTTTTGGGCATGAGAAGAGTGCGCCAAATCACTTTGCGACAATTTAATTTACGTTAAGTTGTCGGCTATACTCGGCAAATATTTGCAAATATTGGCAAAAAAATTTCTAGCTTTCAAAATTTTAATAATTTTTTGTAATTTTTTTAAAGAGGTATTTTTTCATAAATCAAAGATAAAGTTTAGCAAAAGTCATTTTTAAACTAAAAATTTACATTTGAACCTAAATCGACTGTCCTTACTAGAATTTTTAGTTTAAGCCATTCACAGCTAGTTCATACAATTGCAAAAATAAAGAAGCCCAATCAAACAGTACTACATAAATTTAACTAACAGAACTTATGGATCTTCCTTTTTCCACCAAAGAGACATCCGCTTCTTCTCGGTGCTGTTGATATCTGAAAGGCATTCCATTGTTTTGATCCAGTTGATCACTAGGCACAAGAAGATAGCTGCCAGAAGGATCACAATTAATACTTGAAGAATAGTCCCAGAGTAATAGTGTCCTGCCAAGAATAAGAGTAGGGATCTGACGGAATTTGAGGAGGCATTCCAGGTGAGGAATAGGCATGGGTCGACCAGATGGTTTTGAGTAGCTGGTCGGTAAGGACAATTAAGGTTGTAGTGCTTACAAGCATAGGCATTTATCCAGGCACTCATCGTATTAATAATATACCCAGGTTCACAAATAAGAGGAACGCCTGTAACTGGATTGATTGATTTTTTTCAGAAAAACGTGAAAGTCTACAGAAATAAGTGCTTGAATTCGTTATTTTATTTAGCGAAAATCACAAAAATAGCCCGCTTTCGCAGAAAAGTAGCCGCATTGTAGAAAAATGCCTGTTTTTACGTTTTTATCATTCATGACTGAGTGATGTAGTAAAATTGGTGTTAGTGTTACATTTTATTCAATAAAGTGCTTTTTGTTAATAAGGAAATTTAAAAACAAGCCAATTTTTCTGCCAAAACGGGTAATTTTAACGGGTATATTATATATTATTATTATTGTCCACTCTGAACTTTAAATCTTATCAAGACAGATAGCTTAAAATGACTCAGGCAGTATTGACTATTGTTAGCTAAATTCAGGTTTCAAACTTTATCTTTTTTTATCTAAAAGATTATATTTCAGATTAAGGGGGGGGGGGGAAAGGTTTGAAAAAGTGGCTTCCATGGCACAGTGCGTAAGTGCTCGCGTTTTTTGGCCCAAAATGGTGTTTTTTGGTGTTGCAAGTTCAATCCCACGTAGTTGCACACTATTTTTTGGCTTGTTTGGGCAGTTTAGAGGTAATTTGGATCGCTGATTCCGAATCTGGCGTCAAAAAGTCTAATTATCTCTAAACTGGCCAGACAAGACACCAAAAAACACCATTTTGGGCCAAAAAACGCGAGCGCTTACGCACTGCACCATGGAAGCCACTTTTTCAAACCTAAATGGCTTTCCCCCCCCCTTTAAAAGTAACTCATTATTTATTTTGTCCAAGTGTTTTTGCGTCCTGTTAAAAAGTGCATGTTAATTTTAGTCCCCGTAAAAATGACTATTTGACACAGTTGACTCTCGATATAGTGCCACACCTCAAGTTCGTTCCCACTGTGGTCGGGCGGTTTTTTTACCTTGTTTTTAAAATGTTTTTGATCAATGTGATCGTCAGTTTAGTTGCGAATATCGCAAGTATTCTGATTTCACCGGTTTTTTGCTAAAGACAATGGTTTGGCCATTAAAACCACTAACACTTTAAAGGCCAGGTTCAATTTAGCCGACGGATTACAATTTAGGCGAGGATATTATATCAGGAGTCGAGTGTATTGGTCTTGTCTTTTTGAATATTTTTCGTGATGCACTCAACTCTCGTTATTATAAATTGAATCTTATCGCGAATTTTTGCAAAAGCGATAACTGACTGTATGTTAAAAACATATCAACCTCAATTTTTTATATTTCTTCTATTCAAAATATAAAAAAACCATGCCTCTTCTAAAATTTCGAATCTGCATAGGATCACATAAATTTCGTCAATAATATATTTGAATTATTTTGCAATAAAAAAATTCAAAATTTTGTACCATCAAGTACAGTCAAACCTCTATAATCTGCCACCCTAAAAAGTTCGTTCCCGCCTAGGGACCGACACTTTTTACCCGCATTCTGAATATTTTTGCTAGTTCTGTTTTGACCGTCTGGTTGCAAATATCGTAAGGATTCCGATTTTGCCAACCGTTTTCAGAATTATGAAAAAATCCCCTCTAAAAGAGCAAACCTCGATAAACCGCCACCCTTTTTTGAAAATAAGGTGGCGGTTTATCGAGGTTTTGCCTTTTTAAAGAAAATTTTTGGGGTGGCGGATTATCGAGGTTTGACTGTGGTCAAGCTCGATTTTGCTTGAAATTGCAAGTTCGTCTTCTGCAAATATCCAATATGAGTCCGAGATTTACATTAAAAATAAGTGAAATTACAGTTACGCAAACAAAATTAACAGCAATAATAACAAAGGCATGATAAAAAAATCTATACAGTTTGAAATTGCTTTGACGAAGAAAAGGCATGATCCTTTGAAGATAAAAATTTCTTAAAAAAAATCTCCATCCAATAACACCAGTTTAACTATGTTGGCTACAGTATTTCCTTCGATGTTAGCTCATAAATTTTCAAAATCGCCCATAGAGATAATTAAGAAGCATTAAAGAAATTTCAAGTACCATACTTGTTGATGACAATGAAAATCTTGCGTATTCATGTCGAATTCATGTCGTAATTTTTCTCATGAATAGCTGTGGTCCTTTCAAAGAACTAATGCTGCAGACTAGAAACTAACAATATTTTTCTAACAAAAACAAATTTATGCAAAATATTGCTAAAGATGTAATACTTCTGCTAAAGATTGTAAAGCAATCGATAAAGGAAGCATTATATCGTCTTTTACCCACTCGCACCCAATCAACAGAAAGCAAATTAGATGTAAATAAATGCTAGTAATGCACGGGTAATTTCTAACCACTTTTTTGTCAACAAGATGACTAACGCGCGAAAAAGTCAATAAAAAACTTTTTGCTGTTTTATTACAACTAAAGCTGTAAACCATATAGATCAAATTGAATTGCAGTAACTAATTTGTAAAATCTAGCTTTTACAGATCGTCATCCAAAATTGTGATGTTCACCAAATTTAAGACAAACTTTTTGCGCAGAATTATAATTTCGAGTTATTTTTAACAGCTTTTCATTTTTTTATTTATAACTATTGGTTTTGAATGCGAGTCACTTACATTTGATCAGTGTGTATAAGATGACCGATCTCATAGAAAGTAGCTGATAAAAAAATAAACGAAAAGGGTTAAAGATAAATTTTTAAAAAATTCAAATGGCCCGAATTTCGGAACATACCATTCAGTCAAATCAGCTTGGGGACCAAGGCTTTACTTTTAAAAAAATTGGCCTTAGGCCCACAAGCTGATTTGACTGAGGGTGTGTTCCAAAATCGCTCTCTCAAAATTACTTAAAAGACCAGAGTTTTTGCGCGCAGTGGCATGCGCAAAATTTGAATTCCACACTTCTCTTTCGTCTCGCACTGAACTCTTTGGAGTTATGCCGATCGACTCCAAAAAATAAAGTTTGAGACGAAAGAGAAGTGTTCCCCGCCAATTCAAATTTTGCGCATGCCACTCCGCGCGAAAACCGTGGTCCTTTAAAATAATGATTTTGCACGCAAAATTATCCTCACCCAAAAAACGAAAAAATTTAGCACTAAATTTTTCTTTTTCGGTTAGCTTATGTAAAAGTTAAATCGGGTGCTGGGTTACAAATTTGTTGCTGCGATTCAGTTAACACCTAAACAGTATACTGTATAAGCAAGAAGGGTCATATAAAAGCTTCAATTTGCATAAGATTTTTTTCAAATATTATTGGTTTCCCTAAAAACTGGCTTATAAAATTAACTTATTAAAAATAAATAAATATGCAAAACAAGTTTACCCACATCCGATTTGTTATCAATTAGAGAAATCTGCAACAAATCTGTTGATTTGCAGAGTTTGAAGCAAGTAAAGTTGTTGGCAATCATTTGGCGTTGTGTTTATGGCTCATATTTTTAGTTTTGAAATTGCATATTTTTGTATAACTAATATTTGGGTGAAAATTCCTAAAAGTAATTTTTGTTTTTTTTCAGGGTACTTCTACTTGTATCTGTGATCGCAGATAATGCGGAATGCCAATAAAATGCTTTTATGGATGATATTTGTGGGTTCGCTGGTTACGAGAATAGGTATGTTTTTGATAAATAATGGATCAGAGTTTTACTTTTAATCTGTTTTGTTCAGACTCGCAATTGCATATTCCGTTTGTTGATTCTATCAGGTAAGCTCTTTGAATAAGTAAAAAATAAAAAATGGATAGGAAGGTTTTAAGTTCTTCAACATGCAAATTTTTATAGACCTTTTTTATATATTGTTCTAAATTTTTTTCTTTGAAGTTTGTTCGAGATTTTGTTATATGACTTGATCACTTAGAAGTTCGGGCCCTATCTTCTGAGCGTACGATTTCTTCGCGTTTGTCTCCTGATGTTTTTGTTGTTCTTTTGCTTATTTTTTGCTTAGACTGAGGCAAGGGTAGCCAGTATATATTAAGACATTCTCAAAGTGCTAGAGGTTTTATTTAGTGTTAGAGGTAGGGTCTAATTGAGTGCTGAGATTCAGTATTCTTCAAGTGCTTCAGAGAGTAACGTTTCACTAAGTTTGAGAAATGATATAAATCAAAAATATTGTTTATAATTTTTTTTTCATAAAATGGCGCTAGTAGCGAAAGCGAATACCTTTCCCAAGAATCTGACTTATTCTAGGAGCTATATTAATTTCAGTAAAAAGTCAAAGGTACAGGGTGTTTCAAGAAATTCTGCCTTTTTAAAATTGCTATAGTTTTTTTCATAGACCGTTTTTCAAAATTCTGTAGACGCCAAAATGTTCATCTTATAATGTCAAAAATACGATTTTCGCTTGATTCCCTTTGTGGTTTGGGCGGTCTGGTATGTGGATGCCCTCTGGACCGGCAAGACCAAACCACAGGGAAAACCAAGCGAAAATGTTGTATTCGACAATATAAACCGAACGAAAATCCTCGTCAAGATGAACATTTTGGCATTTAGAGAATTTCGAAAAACGGTTTATGAAAAAAGTTATAGCCATTTTAAAAAGGCATAATTTATTAAACACCCTGTAAAAAGTCAAACAAACATTTAATACTAATAAGTTGCTAAAATCTCCGTGTTTATGTTGGATACTTTTAACTATATATATATGTATATATATTATATGCATATATAAAAATATTCTACAAAAATTTTCGATCACAATTTTAAATCTTTTTTCAGATATGTTGCCTGCAAGCCTGGAGAGATGTCTATAGGCTTTGATGGTTACGCTAGCTACCTTGAAATATTTTTGTCTTGGGCTTTTCAATGGGGTATCATGGGCTTGCTCTACAAATTCAACACTGGAAACTGGCCTCCTAGACCCTTTCAAAATACTGCCCCCAAAGCAAAACCGGCGGACTCATCAAGTACAGAAAAATTAACAAGGCCAGAAGCTCCCGAAGAATCAGAAGATGAGTTTGAACCCACTGCACCAGGAGAAGATAATTGGAGGAAATGTTGAACAATCATTTCGTATTATTGCTGTACTGTATTAAAAAATAAATAATTAAAACTAAACTTTTTTTATTAAAGGGGAGTGTATTTCCTCTCCGTATCTGGTCCCGCATGGAAATCGTTTAATTTCAAATTAAACAACATTTATAGGTTGCAGGTTCGAGTCTCTCTGGGTGTGAACTTTATTTGTTTCACATTTTATTCACTAGTTTGATATCAAAATGATTCTAATAGTCTTGCGAATGCAGTAAGATTATCAGGAAATATTTCACATGTATATCTATGCTGGGGGAGGGGTAGGTGGTGATGAGGATGCTGAATAGGCGGGGACCTTATTCAATCAAACATTTCTTTGGTAAATAAAACTTGCAAGCGACCCAATTATCGAAGAAGTTTTCAGTATAGAACTTTTTTCGCCAAGTATCTAGTGCATGCCTGAGTATATAAAATTGCTATCACTATTAGAAAAATAATTAAACAGCTAGAGTATATGGTCTATGGCTGACTCTATTTTCCTTCAAAATGAAAATTTATTATGATTTTTGACCAAAAAAGCCATTATGGAAATGTTTCCGATCGATTGATTGGTATTTTTTAGTCTGAGTTCAGCTAAATCACTGAAAAAATGTGAAAAAAATAAAGTTTACACCCAGAGAGACTCGAACCTGCAACCTATAAATGTGGTTTAATTTGAATTGAAACGATTTCCATGCGGGATCAGATACGGAAAGGAAATACACTCCCCCTTTAAAAAATAATGAAATGTTAAAGATGAAGTAATTTGGGGGAGCAGCGAGGGTTGGAGGTTGATGAAAAAAAATAGCGCCGAATTTTTAAAATGCTGTTCTTATAACTGTCTTTTCCCCCACTGTATACTTTCTAAAAAGAGCCCTGCTCCATTATGGCACTTTTCGATTTTTAATTATCTGACAATATAAAAAATTAACAACTAATATGTCATCTTTGTGCATGGACAACAGTACCTCACATTGTTGGCCGGAATGATGAAGAAACCGTGTCTAGGAGCTTTTCTGATCCTGGATCATGGACAGAAATTTTGCACTCAAACTTTCGATCCTATCCCTTAATTTCAAAAATGATATTATAGCCAATATCCGGTAAGACGTCCTCTATTTTAGTGACTGCCTTATGTCAATATTTGTATGAAAATGTCCCTAGCTTTTTAATTTTTATATTTGTGCTTACCGTATTCATTATAATAGAAGGCCATGGCCTTTTATTTTTCAACCTCCAATTTTTTTCTGGTTTTGTGTGAAAAATGCAATAAAACGTGGCTTGCCTCCTAGTTTTGGCTCTAGAGGGTGGTCTTTTAATTGAGACTGTCCTTCGATTAGAATAAATACGGTATTATCTTTTAGCAAATCAATTTAAATGGCATGGTGAGATCTGCGGATAAACTGTTGCGGATACAACTATTGCGAACTCATTTTTGCGATTACATTATTTGCGGACCTACATTTGCGGAATCACATAAAAACTGTATACTGTATAGAAAGTCTTTAAAAAGTACCATTTTCAGTAGTGCTTTTTAAGTATAACAACGAAAGACAATTAATTTATTTAGTGAACAATAAGTGACTCGATAATAATTCGGGTATTATGTCGTCTCCGCAAACGTCCTGCCGCAAATTTTGCTCCGCAAAAGTTATTTCCGTGAATGTCTTTTCGGCGAATGTCCTGCCGCAAATTTCGGTATGTAAATCTCCTTCCTCTAACCTTGCTCATCAAATGTCGTTCAACATAAGTCGTTCCGCAAATGTCCTGCCACTGATGACGGTCTGCAATAGTCGTCTCCGCAAATGTTATGTCCGTAAAAACAGTTCTGCAAATGTTACATCACAAATGGTCTGCTGCAAATGTTTATCCACAAATCTCGCCATGCCATTTAAACATGGTTTTTTTAAAAAAGATTTAGTCTTTCTAAGCACTTCAAATCTATAGATTTTTTAAGATTTCACGTCAAAATCTTCATTTTTTACATGACTCAAAAAGCGCTGGAAAAATAGCATATGTCTTTTATACAAATATGTGTTATTATAAAAAAAATTAGTTGATAGCCCTGGATTGAAAACCGTTTTATTAGCTTGGATCCCATCATTCGAATTTTTGTTTTTATTTGTTTTCTTTTCATGTGGTGTACCTTACGCTATCGAGTAAATAAACTAGACTTCTGATTAAGACTTTATTTACAAATAAATTCACAAAATAACTTTCAAATAAATGAAATCAATAAATACGCAGAGATCACCATCAATATACTGTAAAATCACATTTTAAACTTGTTGGTCACCAGGAGTAGCATTCGGTTTTGGAGCAAGAGCATCATTTGTTTTTTGAAGAGGAAGGCAGGCCATTTGTTGTACTTGTATTTGTAGACTCCGATTAAAATGACCCATTGCATGAGACAACCAAGAAAAACTTCCAAATTTGTGGCATAACCATCTCCAAAGTTTATTGAGCCTTCTTCCAAAGGGTAGCCACACAACATTTTTTCCACAATTTTGGTAGCTGTGTCTGGAGCTGTGACTGAAAAAATAGGATTTTGAAAATACTATTTTTTCACAAGATTTTCTGCTACTTGAAAGCTGCTGTCCATTTTTAAAAGATCAAATTTCGAAATTCGCTGAACTTAAATCGACTCAGCTTTTTGAGGTTGATTTTTAGATGTGTCGAAAAGAGTAAATTGGTATTTTCCTTGATACGCCCCGTGGTTTAGTGTCTAAATTTACGATTCATGATTTAATGAGTAGTACTTTATGGGCTAGGAAACCCTTGGGCCAACTAAGTAGTCTTTATAAGTAAGTAGTTCTTGATTACTTGTACTAGGCCGAATACTGTTATTAGGACTTGAAAATTTCTAAATAAACCCCAAGAAGAGTAGTATTCAAAGACTAAAAAAGAAGTTTTTAAAAGACTACTTGATCAAAAGTATAGCCCAAAAGTGCCAATTGAATGGAGACCAAAACCAGAATGTAGATAAAATAGATGTTCATTTTTTTTTTTGACTTTTGACATCATATTGACATCTTTTCGAAAAATTTGGCATTAAAAACTGAGTTGATTAAAGTTCACCTCATTTCGAAATTCGATCTTCTGAAAAATAGCCTTTTAAAAAAGTGCAGAAAATGTTATATAATTTTTTAGATTTAACACATTTTTTCCGACAATGTGTTAATGACAGAAAATAAATCAACTATTGCAATTAAATTAAAAATCAGAAACATCGGGGGCTTTAGGCTTAAATAAAATTTCCTTTTTTGCCTTTCATTTTTTAAGTCAAAGATGCATTTTTGTCCAAAAATTTTAACTACTAATCCAAAATAACTAACCACCATCGAGCATCATCAGTAGCAATAACGGTACAAAGAGCATTTGTTTGAGAGAATACATCTGTTTGAGTTAAAGTAGCAGAGACAGCTAGCGCAAAGAATATCAATTGAAATGATCCGCATTCAGCAATTCTACCAGTCTTAAAATCGAATCAATTAATTTTTTGATAAGATTATACAAGATAATTTTTTTTAAAAGCACAAAATATTGATCTTTCCAATACTTCAGAGTCCTAAAACTCTTGTAAATTGCACAAATTTGAAGTTAAAACAAATTTTTTTACTAGAAAACTGTGATACAATTAGATAGCTTAACGAAATTGTTAGTCAATAGAGTCAATTTTTCACCAGAAAGGTGCCTTAGGAAATGATCTTGATGATGCATTGAAATTCAGAAGGGTGCACGCCGATTTTCGATTTTTACGGTTTTTACGCTGGAAATCGGTGTTCGAAAAATGCCGATTTTTCGAAAAAAAACACACTTTTTTAGCTAAAATTTATGTCAGGCTATAAATTTTTGTACTCATTAAAAGAGCAACTTTTTCAGCTTCGAATGAATTTAAAAACGAGTGTACATCATCATATTTTCACTGAGTATAAAATGTTTTAAGAAATGTACCGGTCTTTCTGAGTACCAAACTTCGGGAGGCCACAGCTCGGTGAATTATACATCAAAAGTAGCCAAATTTATTGCTATCTTACTTAGCGAATCGTAGGCTTTCATTTAAGCGCAAACATTTAAGTTCCGATTTTCTGAGGGGTCGAGGTGGCCTTGCTTAAACTACAAAATTACAGAACTACTCTTTTAAATGTCAAAAATAACCGTCAACTTAGAATATGTAATCGTTTTGATCAAATTTTGACAGTTGGCGGTTAATTTTATTAAATTTTTGGCATCATTGGCACACGATACTTCTTTAAAAAAGAGCTCTGGAAATGGCTTAAATGTAAAAAAACTTACGGTGAAAATAAATATGGGCGAAAAAGCTTGAAGTGTCGTTTTTGATTTATTTTCTTTTTCTCTTTTTTTCAGACTTTTTTTGATTTGATGGATGAGATTGCAATGCAATAAATAAGAAATGACAAAAAACGGAACGGTTTTGGAGACTTCTATATGAATAATATTCCCGCTCAAAACGGAAAGAACGTGGTTTTCAGGAAAATGTTTTTATTCTTTACCGGATTTGCACTTTACAATTGTTTCGTTAATTAGCGGTAAATTTTTGATGATGATGATTGAAAACGGTAGAAAATAAGCTGCTTCTCCTACTTTCCCACCGCTATACAAACAAAAAAAGTTAAGAAGAGAAGAAGCAGCAGTAAGGGTAAAAATATGTCTAATTTATTCAACAAGAGGCAAAAGTGCGCAATCAAGGGAACAGCCATAGCAATGACTCAGCCTAGTGATCGACTGAACAAAAACAAGTAGTAGTGGTAATATTAGCGAGGGACCGTCAACATGTTGGTGCCAGCAAGTTTTTAACCACTCTTGCTCGGCCATCTTTAATTGATTGATGCAATGACAGGCTGAATCAATTACAAATGACCTTGAATTTTTCTGTTGAGAGCTGGTTTTATAATTTTTGAACCTAGGGAGGGATGTTATAACTCATAATACAATCGAGCTCCCGACTTCTAACGAAATATTTAAATTAATAATAGTAAATAAATAGGGAATAATTATGCTTCATTGTATTATAAGTTCGAAAAATTAACATCTTGAAATTGAATTGGCATCATAGTCTCTCAGAATAAATACGGTATTTTTAGAGTTAACTAAAAAGAAACAATTTTAAACTAAACGAATAAAACTAACGTTTTATTAAACAGCGTCATTTTCAAATGGATAACGTCTAAAAATCCGCCACTCTCAACTTTAAGGGAGCGGCCAGCTTGTGTGACTAAAATGTGACTCTTTTTTACATGGCGTACTGGATAAAAGTTAGCATTTTTTGGCTTAAAATGGTGTGCAGGTTCAACCTCACCTGGTGGCACGCTAGGTATTTTGGCTTTTCGGCCAATATCTAGAAGTAATTTGAGCCGCTGATTCCGAATCTGGCGTCAAAAAGTCTAATTACCTCTAAAATTTGTCAAACAAGCCAAAATAAAAAGCATGCCACTTGGTGGGGTCGAACTTGCACACTATTTTTTAAATCGACCTTGAATTCTCGTTATTAATTCTTATTTTTTTAGAGTTACCAATTTCAAGCAATGATAATATACTTTTTGTGGTATTAGATCAAGTACAAATTTAGAAAAAAATTGTAAATTTAATAACTCATTTGTTTTGACCAGTAGTCTGATGGTAATAAGCTTCCAACAATTTTATGATAAGGTCGAAAAAAAAGCATAAAGTCAAAAAATATGTACACAAAAAATAATGAAAGTTCAGCAGATTTATTTTAAAACTGTATAAAAACAATAAGCAAATAAGTTTTGAGAAACTTTAAATTTTTCTTGCCAACTTAACAATAAAAAAGCAGATAGACAAAATCAATAACAATAAAATTTTTATGACAAGAAGATTTATCTGCTTGTTTCAAAATGCTTGCCTTTTGCTTCTGTAAAGTTTTTGGTGGATGGATATATGGTGATTGACAGGTACATCTACACACACAAATATGCATCCAATCAATTTGTTGCCGATGCGAATGTGAATGGCCTATTTCTTTTGTAGATGTGTTGTTAGATAAGTTTGGAAAAATAGGCATAAAATGACCACAGGGTATTTATAAATTCTTGCTGCTGTTTGAGCTTTACAAAATTTTTTTATTAGATCGTAGAGATCTTTAAAAAGATCTCAGATATTTTTCGCATTGAGTTTGATTTCGCATTGCGCATCGCATTTGAGCACCATAAAAAATATTTTGAGGTGAACTCTAAAAATTCTAAAGATTCGAGGTCTCGAATAAAGAAAATCTTTGAGTAAAGCACAAATGAGATGGTTCTGAAGCTATTCTTGGCACTGGCAACTGCATTGAAACCACACAGTACAAAAGAGATCCCTGTTCTTAGCACTGTCTTTTAAAGTCCCCTTATTTGTAACAATCGTAAATTTCGTGTTTTCTCCACAAATGATCGCCACATTACATTAGAGCTTACTCCAATTTTATTCAAAAAAAAAAGATTTATTTTTTTTTACAATTTTTAAAAGCAAGAAAAAATCCAAACGTCACATAAGTAGACTTGTTATTCGAAATACCCGCAAACAATAAAAAGTTTTAAGCCGTTGATATGCATTACTTCCATATCCAAACTCTGTGCTTGGAGCTGAAGAAACCGTTTTCTTGTAGAGGTCCAGGAACAGCTGGCTCAAGCTCTTCTTTGGGGTGCCATAGGCGAGAATGAACCTTTGATGTTGTTGTATTTATCTTTTAAGAAAAAAATAGGCACTAATTGGGTTCGGGGTCTGGGAGCGGTTTTTTCACCCATTAAAGAATAGCGTTTAGACGTCTTCTAAGTAACTTTTATATGCTAAAAACGATAAAAAAAATTATTTTCTGACACTTTTTCTCATAAAAATTATTGACAAAAAATTTCGGTCATAATTTGACTTTTCGCGTTGGTCTTCCAAGTCGATTCAACCTAAAAAGTGTGTGGATACCCCCAAAAGATGGAATTTGACATAGTTTTGTTAACTGAGGCCTACCGCGTAAAGAAACTCTGGTATGCATACATGTTATATGCATCCAGAGTCACTTTCGAGTGATTTGCGTCTAAGGTATGTGGGTCTGCGCATCTCAATCCCAAGTCAGCAAGCCCCCTGCGCCCCGAAGGGGTAGACGCGGTAGAATACCTTAATATGAGGTCATTTGCCTTTTCCCTCAATGCAAAAAGTCACATTTTGGTCAGAATTTTTTATCAAAATCTTTTTTTCATGTAGAAAAGTGTCAGAAAATAGTATTTCTATTGTTTTTAGCATAAAAAAGTTGCTTAGAAGATGTCTAATATATTCTTAAATGAGTAAAAAACCCGCCCCTGAACCCAATGAGTAATAAAAAAAATTTACCTTTTTTCTTGCCGGACTTTGCAAATGAAGTTTCCAAAGAACCGACTTTTGCTAGCAAAATCTCCTCTGCCGACAATAATTTCGAAAGTCGTATTCATTCTGCCTTCTATATTCGCCTAAAATTTATTAGTTTATCTTTATATAGTATTTGGGACAAGAGGTCACGCTTTTTAAATTCGGAGGCTAAACTGGATCGTAGAAGGACAAATTATTCTTGTTGCTAACACCCTCGTGTTCCGCAGAAAGTCAGCTTTCGTTAAAAAAACAGCCAAAAAAATTAAGTTTTTATAAAGCTCCATTCATACTCCCGCGGGACACGGGACAATTTTTCAAACACATTTTTGTCTCTATCTCGGCTCCCATCCATCATTTTTCACTACTTTTAATAGATCTACAAGGCAACAGACCACGCTCTACAACATAGGGATAACAGATTTGCTATGATCAGTATCGAAAACGGTTTTTAGGCTGTCCCGCAGGTCAATGTCTCGTGGGACAAATTCCTATATTTGTACCGTGGGACATTGACCTGCGGGACAGCCTAAAACCGTTTTCGATACTGATCATAGCAAAACTGTTATCCCTATGTTGTAGAGCATGGTCTGTTGCCTTGTAGATCTATTAAAAGTAGTGAAAAAATGATGGCTGGGAGCCGAGATAGAGACAAAAACGTGTTTGAAAAATTGTCCCGTGTCCGCGGGAGTATGAATGGAGCTTAAGGAATATGCCTATTGCTTTGAAGGTCATAGTATTTGGGTCAGGACGGGATCACGCTTTTTTTTTACTTTGGAGGCCCAAAAATGGGTCATAGACGGCAAACACATTTTTTTAAATAATTGTATCGTGTTCCTCGAGATGTTAGCTGCAGTTTAAAAAAAGAGAGGCCGAAAAAAGTGAATTTTAATAGGGATATACTTATTTTTATGTAGTTATATGATTGGGATCAGGAAAATATGAACTAAATTAAAGGGGCATGATCATCACCGATGGAATATTTTCAAAGGCGGGCACCAGTGAAATTCAAACGAGAACTAAAATGTCGCTTTTTAGTAAAAGTCATGGAAAAATATTGCTTCCAAGCAGAACCGAACCGATGACCTGCTTTCACAGCACGCCAACGCTATACCACTGAGCAACCTATACTGTTAAATAGTCAACACGTTTTTCATGATCATAGTGACCGCGTTTCATGAAATTTGGACGGCGTCCCGTCCCCGTCCTAAACGTTTTTGACCTGCCGTCCGACCGGCCGTCCGAAATTTTTTTCTTACGACCGGCAGTCGGCCGGCCGTCCAATATTTCGCCGTCTTGCTGAAAATTTCGCCGGCTGTCTGCCGGCCGTCCGACTAAGATTTTCTAACACCGGACGTCCGCCGACAGACCTAAATAGTGAAAAAAGTTTTGTGACAAACTTTTTTCTTCAAAATTGATCTTTATTGAAAAAAGTTAGCAACCTAAAAAATATATTATTCGAACCTTCATCAGTTCTTTATTAATACCCACTCTTCTTCCGCATGCATTGGCATTATGGAAAAGATTCTTTCAGCAGCACCAGACGAAGCCGGAATTATCAAAATATCGATTGCTAACTTTTTATCGGCCTATTTGGCTGAATTTTTTGTCGTTTTAGAAAAAGTTAGTGTTTTTACCTCGTTTGTCCAAAACGTCGCTGCTTTTCTGTTACCAGCCTCTTGAACGCACCGACGGTCGCTATGTTCGTGATATACTGCCAAAAGAGTGCTCAACAAATTTTGTAATTTAAAATAATTCTTTATTGAATTGACCTGGTACTCGCCTTTCAAAATTTTCAATAATTATGATTTTTTATGACACTTAAAATTTAAAACCATACGGGCACTAAAGATACTGCAAAAAATAGATTGCAACAGACTTTTTGGCAATGAATTTTTTTTATGAAAAAGTGAATAAAAGTTCACCTGCAGTCTATCAGCAATGGCTTGCACTGGAGGGCTTCCATCAGGTCTGTTGTCTCTGACTATAACTGGAGCGACCTGCCGAGCTGACCTTGCATTTGCAGAAAGCTCAGAATAGGTCTCTTTTATGATGTCCTCTAACTCATTATTGCAACACATATAATCTTAAAAATGCATAAAATTAAATAAATGCCAGTATTGACATTTACCTCTGATAAATGTTGTAAAATAATCAATCGTAATATGAAATGTGTCGTCTCATGTTATGTTAGATAAATTTGAGGCTTTTAACTTTTTATTTAACCAAATTCGGACAGTTAAATAGCAGGTGGTCAGATTCTTTCATTGAATCGTTTACCGCCAGTAAGTGTTTTTAGAAGCCGCTAAAATAGTTTAGGGTTAGAAAACCCTACAGGTATCTAATACTTTCAAGACAGAATTTGTATTTTAAAAAAAGTTCCGGGTGCTTGACCTTTTTTTGATCAGCGATTGGGTATTGAATCCATGTAAATTTTTTATTCCAAATAGATGGTTTTGTAGCCGCAAACCTTAATTTCAAAACAGTGTAAGCGTTTTAAAATCTTGAAAAAAAATATTTTTAATCTTGCAGACTATTTTTTTTAATAACAGCTTCCGAAAGTCTATAAAACTCGTTTGTGTGATCCTTGAGTGATCGGTTTTAAATAAAAAAAACTTACTACTATCATCAGTGTAGCACTCTTTAAGTGGATAGGGTTGAGGTGTAGTAACTTGTAACTCATTTTCTATGTTGACCACGTTCTCAATCTGCTGAGCTGGCATATTTTGAGATTCTATCTGAACTTCCGGCTCAATCACTTGAATAGGATTAGAAGAAAATTGTTGACTGGCAGCTGTGGCTACATATGAGCCAGCTCCGCCACTGCCACTCCCAATGCATTGCTGGGAAATCCGTGCAAAGTAAAATATAATGAGAAATAAACTTTTGATAAAATAGGCTTTAGATAAATCATCAAATTTGACAAGGAAAATGACTGATTGCTGCGATCAACAATCCATACTTTTAAGTTCAAACATCAGTTCAAGAAGAAATAAAGATGCTCGTGTAATTTTGCTAACCAAATAAAATTAGAAACTTTACGCATCTGCAAATCCTGTTTTTCAATTTTTTAGCTTGCAGAAAGTGTTTAATTCATTTTAAGCAGACAACGCCTATCTTGTTTTGTGTTGTCTTGAACTAAACTGACACTTTTTACGCGAGCATCTTTCCGTTTTACGGAGAGATTATAAATTTAAAGCAAGTTTAGGAATGACCTTTTTATGAAGGGAGAAGAGAAAGTTTAGTTGTGATTTTCTTTATTGCAGGATGCGAACAATATTATGTTTTTGTAGGTGCTCGTAGACAAAAGGCAAAAAAATGCGATTAACTATGAATGCCATACTAGGAGGATTGGCACCTTACAGGCTCCTAGCTACAAAAACTAATATTGTTTTGTTTCAGGTACTATTCAGGTGATTCGAGTTGTATCTAGTGTCATTTTTTTCATTTTTTATTTGCGCATGAAGTTGACTCCTAGCCTCTGAAAGTCAACAAAATATTTAGGAAAGACCCATATGGCCATGGGTCAGTTATACAAAAACCATGATATGTACTGCGAAAGATACTTCAAAAAATAGATTACAACAGACTCAAAGATCCTTTAACAAGGGGGTTATATCCAAGTAGCGCCGATTTTTTATGGTGTAATTATATAAAAATTTTATTTTAACAAAAAAATGCTTACAAAAATCTATAATTAATTTTTTTGTTGTGTAAAATATATAGGTGATCACATCTGGCAATAATGAGATACAATGGTGTTTCGAACAAATACTTTATTTCAATTGAAAACATGGTGTGAATTATATTTGTAAAAAGGCGTTATGTATGGTGTTCTTCGAAAATACCTTAAATGAGTGTTATAGCTTCTATTTCATCCATCTGTACTATTTCCTGGTCGTCGTTATGCTCTTGATTGTATGTGTTAATAACATAACGAACAAGTTTTTTCTCATTGTATACTGGTTCTAATGGCGCCAGTATCTAAATAACTATTAGATTAAAAAACTGACTATAAAATTACCGTATTTCCTACAACAGAACAACCGGTCAGTCTATTTTTCAATACC
Organism: Ditylenchus dipsaci; assembly: GCA_004194705.1. Taxonomy (NCBI): domain Eukaryota; kingdom Metazoa; phylum Nematoda; class Chromadorea; order Rhabditida; family Anguinidae; genus Ditylenchus; species Ditylenchus dipsaci. The sequence continues at coordinate 39,321 of SADC01000923.1, read as the reverse complement.
CCAAAATCGGGAAGATTTTAAGTCGCTCTCAAGAGTTTTGGGTGAACATCCAAAATTTTAATTCCACAAATGTTAGAGCTCGTGAGAGTTGAGAAAATGCAGCAAACAGCTGTGAGCCACAAAGATCCTCTAACAAGGGAACCGTTCGAACTGCCCCCGCCCAATGTCAATCTGATGCAATCACCTTGTAGAGCATAGTCGATTTACTTTGTGTGGGAAAAGTCCTGGAGGCGGACAGAGACAAAATTTTGAGTTCTAGGTCAAAGAAAGTCGAAAAAACCCCCAAAAATGCTAATTTTGGAAACTTCTGCACCCAACGGTCATTTTTTTGTGAATCAAGTGGCCGATTTGATAATTATGCATCATTTTACTTTTTGTTTTCGCGTCGAACAGTCATGTTTTTAAAAATTATTCGAAATTTTTTTGAAAATCGAAATTTTAGCGAACCATTCCATGTACCATGGAAATTTCGACCCTGGTAGCGAATACCCCCCCCCCCACGATTTTCACCTTTTTACTTTAGTAAAAAGTACCCAAATTTATGTCTCAGACCCCGGAAAATGTGCGCAAACTATTTATTAGTCACAACTTCCGTACGCTGGCCTACCCCCAAGCCTAAGGGCTAAGCCTAAACTTGTTGTTTGCAGGGGTAGGACATCTCTGTCCGCTGCCAGGACTTTTCCTACACTAAGTAAATCAACCATGGGCTACAGATGATTGCATCAGATTGACGTTAGGGTGGGGCAGTTCGAACGGTTCCCTTGTAAGTTAAGGGGGTCGCTGTATTAGACTAAATACGGTAATCAAAAAAACTGAAAAATAATGAATCGACAAATATCATTTTTTCAGAATATGTATTTGGACACTACTGTCACATTTCCAAGCTACTGCTTTAGCTATTTTAAATACATGGTCTTCTGGTTGTGCGTGAAGTTTGCCTCTCCTGATGCCGAATTGAAGCCGAAAACGATGGTATTTTCAAAATTATTTAAATTAAAATGTGCCCTCAGAAAAGGCGGTGAAAAATTGACTCTTAAAATTTGTGTTTAAAATTACATTTGAGAGTTGTGACGATATTTTAGCACCATATTGTAGCACAGTTCAGGAGCTACAAGACTTATTTTACAGAATTTGGTCGAGTTGCACTTATAGGAAGAAATACGGCATGTCACTCAAAGTAGGTTCATCTGTGTATAAAAATTTTTCGGTTGCAATAAAAACGCTCTATATAGGCTATCCACAATGCTTTAATTTTTTCATAGCAAATATTTTTTACTTGGTTGCATGGCGCCTTTGTAATCAAAGCAACACACAAAACACACTACAGCCAATTCTGTTCTAACAGGCATTTCTTTATCAACCAACCTAGCTAATTCGGTTTTTTTCGACTCGGGAACATCTGGGGGTAAGTTTCGTGAAGTAAAGCGGCCCTATCCCCAATGGGGAGGGGGGGAGGTTGCCTTGATCCCCCTGTTATTTTTGGGGACATTTCAGGCTTAGGTGTAGGCAAGGGTGGGCTAACGTATGTTAGGATGGACCCAAAGATGCGTCTAAGATATGTTTGAGTCTGCCCTAACCTTGCTTAGCCTGAAGCCTAAAAAACACATGAAAAATCAACAGGGGGACAAAAGAAGAATAAAAAAGAAAAGAACCTCCCATTGAGGGATAGGGCCAGTAAAGCAATAGAGGGACCTTATTATCCAAGCATATTTATGTGCCAAAATTATAATATTGCTAAAACTTTTTATATACCTCCTGATTTTTCAACTTTTCTGGTTCCATCCCACCGAAAAATGGAAGGTTCAACAAATTTCAGCATTGTTAACTTTCAGCCTTTCTTTCGGATCATCAGTAAGCAGTTTATTCAACAATTCTCGTGCATTTTCCGTAATGTTTTTGTTTTGCATTATCTAAAAATGTAAATAATAAGATTTAAGTTATTCCGTAATTACCGATTCTTTCAACGAAGTCTTTGCGGGAATTATTCCTTTACGGTAGCGATTAGTTTCTACATTTAACAATTTATAAATAATGATTCCTATGGACCACCAGTGAACTGCTTGAGTAAAAGGTTTTGTTTCTTCAGCCTTATTGAATTCAATAAAATACAAAATTATTGACCAAAGACAAACTACACTGTCCTCGTCTTTTTTTTTCGTCTTCACTTCAGGTGCCACGTACTGTGAAGGTAAACACGCTGATTCGCTGCAGCTTCCTGCCTTGATATATTCAGCTGGTCCAAATTGAGTTAACTAAATGTTTTAACTGAATATTAGCAGAAAATATAGCCATAGAGTGGTTAAAAAGTGTCGTCAAATAGGAACATTTTTTAACACTCGGATCCTCTTATACGTGACTTCAACACTCCGATTCCATGTGTAAGATTTGCTTCTATGGACTAGGAAATACCAGCGGCATTTGCCATTTAAACGATGAGCACACGAAAAAAGTTTATTAAAAGACTGTTGCCGTTGCCGAGAACATGAATTTCAAATAATGAATGCGCGCGGGACACTCTTTTCTTATTCCGAAAATATTCAGAACTATTTTTTAAGATAGTTATTACTAGATAATTTAAAAAGCAGAGCCGGCACTGGGAATCGAACCTACCTACCAGTTGTTGCTTTACCGCCACACTACTTAGTAACTTGTGTTCAAACAACTATTTCAGACTCAATAATTTCATTTCTAAAGCAATAACACATTCGAAAACAGTGGCCTAAACTATAGTAAAGGAGGGTTCGCCCAAAATGAGGTTTTATGAACTTATATCAACGTTTTATGGCTTTCAATGGGTAGAAAAAACAAATATATATATAGAGAGACTTTTTGCCCAGCTCCAGTGATCAAAACGTGGTAGGATAACTTTTCATAGATAACCAGTTACCTTTAAAATATTAACCATATGGTGGGTATCATGGTTTTTACAAAAAAATTGTAAATTTTTTTTCTGGAAAATAGCCTTCGCATAGTTTTTTGTGTTTTCTACCCATTTAAAGCCAATAAAACGTTGATATAAGTTCGAAAAACCTCATTTTGGGCGAATCACTTATACTATAGTCCGGTCAAATATTGTGCCAAAAATTATCGGAGTAAAAAGTGTCCCGCGCGCATTCAAACATTTGAATTTCTTGTTGTCGGCAACGGCAATAGTCCCAAAAGCGCCTGTAAGGCGCCTATCCACTCTGTAGATGATAGTTTTTTCGAATTTTTCGACACAATTTGGCTTTTGAGCAAAAAAAGCCTACCTGTAAATAACCATTGTCTGCTACTGATAAATTATCTGGGCTTAGGTCAGCAAAAAGAAGATTTTTTTGTTCAGATCTTCAACGATCATGATCAAATTTGCAGCATAAAACTGTACAAATCTTTCTTTCATTTTTCTGCTTTTTTCTAGGGTGCTTGTTTCGTTTGGTGTTAAGATTTTTTTGATTTTTCTATTGACTTTTAGATTATTCATTTCTCCTAGTTTTCTAAGTGCTTCTAGTTTTATAGTTTCTTCTCGTTTTTCACGTTCTTCTCCGTTAACACAACATTCATTCTAAAATTATTTAAAACTTTCTGCTTTTAATTTTATGAGTTTTTTGAAACAATTTTAGAACAATTCTTACTTTTAAGTATGGGTATAAAATTAATTTTATAGTTTTACAAACTTCTTCAATACCATGAAAATATTGGGTTGTTCAATAATTATTGTCCGTTTTTTAGAGGGCTAATTACCCGCATTTAAATAACAGAATAATAAAAACGACTACTTATTCGAAAGTTCTCACTCTTAGCTACAAAAAAGTGGTACCCGAGATTTTTTCATTGACCTATGATCAAGTTATGGCTGCTTTTAACGAAGGCAATTTTTTAGACCAAAAAGTAATTAAAAAAACCCAAGAAAAAGTTTTGAAATTCTAACTGATCAGAATAGAAGCGGATAGGTTTAAGCACTATGTTTTAGCGATGTTTAATAGCTACAAAACATTTCTTACGTAACAAATTTTTGAAATTTGGCTGTTGAGATATGGCTTTTTGTTCCGTTAATTTCGTTAAAAAATGACCGAAATCCGAGTTCTTTTCCAAATTTCCGCATTTTGGTCACTTTTTAACCATCTGGTTCATCACGTATTTTGTAGCTAAGGGAAATGAGCGTTCATTTTTATTTTTCTGATACAGTCGACGCTCTCTATAACGACGCTCTTTATAACGATTCGCTCTTTATAACGACTCGAGAAAAAAAATTGGTTGGTTTCAAACAAATTAAGCAGAAACGGCGCTCTTTATAACGACTCAGTTTGGCCGTCCCACCTGTTAAAGAGCCGCTCTATATAACGATTTTGGGATTCAATTCAATTTGAATGAAATTCAAATTTCACAGCGAATGAAAATTTTTGTTGAATAACCATTTTTCGCATTTATCTTTTGCTGATTTTAAAGAAATCGGTCACATTTTTGTGTTTCAACTTCTGTTATCAAATGTTTACACATTCGGTGACTTGTTAGCCGATCACAATCGTGATCGTTTCGTTAATGAAATTTTCGCCAATGAGATTTTTTACCAATAATATGTTCTTTTCTCGAGTACTCTTATTTTTTTATCAGGCAAATCATCACTGATTTTGTAGCCAGTGAACTGAGCTACAAAATGAAAGGTAATAAGCTTGCCAATGAACTAATAGCACTTGAGAAAAGAAGCTATTGGCGAAAACATACCATTGGAGAAGTGATTTCATTGGCGCAAGGATCTTATTGGCGAATGTTTCATTGGCGAAACGATCACGACCCATCAACGCTTGCCGAACATGAAACAGAACAATGACATGGACGTTTCCCTGTTAAACCGTTTCCCTGTAAGCCGTTTCCCTGTAAGGAATGGCTAGGATCTGTAGCGTAAAGGAAAATATTGTAGACTCAAGTTTAAATGATGGATAGAACTAACTCTGAAATTATGGGGTAATCAGATGGTAGTACGGAAGTATTACTACCAAAAAATTAGTACTCAGATCAGAGTGGGGTAGTACATATTACACTGGAAATTACACGGAAATGTGAAAAATTAAGCGTAGATTCAAAATAAAGTTGAAGTCTTTTTAGCTTCTACAAGAAACCGTTCCTTACAGGGAAACGTCGCGAACCAACAGAAAAGTCTCTTGAATTATATTATTGTTGTTCGTTTTTCGGAATAAATGTTTACTTTGATACAATTTTATTTGAATGTTCGTTACCAAAGATGCCGCTCTATATAACGACTGGCTGATGCACAGTTGAAAAATGATGCTCTTTATAACGACGCTCTCTATAACGACTCGGTTTAGCCGGTCCCTTGGAAGTCGTTATAGAGAGCTTCGACTGTATTCAAACGCGGGGTAATCAGTTTCTGAAAACGGACAATAACTAGCGAACAACCCAATAATAGAAAGGACACTGCTCACAATTAACAATTTTGAAACTTTTTTTTTTAATTTTGCTTTTCATCTGTCCTGGTATCGAAAATATATCTACTGATGAGTTGACGATAAATATTGAATTTGTTCAATAGGAGTATCTGTAGCAAATCTGTAGAAACAGGACCTTGGCAATATCGAAAGAATGCGCAAATATACGCGATTGGATGCTAAAATACACCGAGATGCAGACGTTACCTCTGCAACTTATTTCATGGGGTTCATCATGAATTTTTCCGAATTTATTTTTTGTTTTTTTACATTACTCTTTTTTTTGCATTTGTTTACATGTTATACCTTGATCGAAAGTTTAAATTATGAGAAACTTTGGCGGTAGTGTAATATAAAAGCCCCGGTACCACACCCCGTCCCCCCTTCAATAATTGACCTACTGTCATAAGTCAAGGAGACACAACATGTATTTAATTTAAAAAAATTACCTTTTAAACGAATGCATAAGTGTTGTAAAACTACCACCGAAAACAGATTGAAAACCACAAAAGTGTTAGAATCTTTCTGAAATAAAGATAGCTAACAAAAATTAGTAAAAACTGGCGAAAATCGAAGGCTAGCAAGGGGCACTATTTTTTTACGTAAAAAACAATACAACAAATTTTTTCAACAAATATATCTCTGAGAACATTAAACAGACTAAATTAGTACTTTTTTAAAATAAACCGTAGAGTATAAGCTTTCTAACTGGTGGTCCGAAAGTTTTCAGTGACTTTTCTAGTTCATTTTTAGAAATATATTTTATAGCAAAAAATATTCCAGACATATGGTTTCATAGCCTTTTTCTTCCTCTTTTGAATAATGTACCGTATTTCCTAGCGCGCATGCTCTAATAAGCGCACCAATTAGCGCTTACACCCATTTTCGGCGAAATTTTTTTTTCATGAGAAAATAGTATACAGTTTGTATTTGGAAAAGAATATGCAAATTGTTGTCTTGCTTTCATTGGCTTGATATAATCATTAATTATTTTAGGATAGTGAAGTTTAGCAGCTCAGATGATAAAGAATTCGTGATGCCGCAAAAAGCTCAGGTCCTACACGGCGGAGTTCAAGCTGTAGGTTGTCAATTACACAAAAGAAGTTCCAATACAACATCAAGTAAGCCTTTTGTTGGTGATTGTCTATTTACTATTTTTCTCAAGGAGTCATCGCCAACAGAAAAGTTCAAGAAGAAACTACCAGGAGGAAGACGTCCGCTCACATCAAGAATCTCGACATACAACTAGCAGCCTGGCTCAGAAAGCGCCGATCGTAAAAGCTTCGCGTCTCGATTTCGGTTCTGCAGCAACAGACCCTGAAGATGATCAACGCGGAGGAGGATTAGGAGGGTTTCAAGGTTTGTTGTTCTTGTTACTTTTTGAAATTTTTAAAAGATTTTAGAAATGCAGGGGATGGGTCAAAAAGTTCCTCGCACTCCATAACTTGAGCCTGCCTGTACCGACTGCTGTCTGCCAGAAATCACCGTCGAGCACACAAAAACTTTTTCCTGGGCCACAGTTTAATCGGCCAGTTTGGTCTCATCGCAAAATACTTTCAACGGCGGAGGACGCTCTGCAAACAGTTTTTGGTTTTCGTTTATGAAAATTCAATGTCTGAATTTCAAAATTTGGGGTTTTATTAGAAAATCCCATAAGTGGTCCCATTGAGCACTCAACACTTTTTAAAGTCTGACTTTATCGGGAAGCCTTTTGGACGGCAGAGTTGAAAAGTGGGGTTTTGTGGAAATGAATTAAAAAAGAAAAAAAGGGCTACATAACCGCGCTAAAAATGGCTAACAAAAATAGTTTTGCAATGAAAAATTATTACCAAAACTGGGATAGAAAAGTCACCGGAACTTGTGAATCACCTGTTGATAAGTGGTCAAACACCAACAGCTGTATTGAAATAAAAAAATTATGATCGAAAAGCAGGAGGATCCGGTGCTCTATCATGTCCAGGTGTTTTGTTAAAAAATGGATACTGTTTTAGTCCGTAAACTTTTTTTAATACAATCACACAATCACATTGTTGAAAGCTCTGGCGGTACAATTGAAGAAACGCTTTTTGGCAGTCAAAAAATCAATTCGATAAAATCGATTTCTTTTGACTCATTGACAGCTATTTTAATTAAAATTATGTTTTATATTGGGTGAAATAATAAAAATGGCTGTGAACTTGTCAAAAACTATTTTTTCACAATCAAACATTTTTCTCTCTCTAAAAGCCGAAAACGGTTTTTCAATCGCACCGCCAGATCTTTTAAACAAGCAAAAACTTTCCTCTATGTGAGCAGTGCTGAGGCTCATTTTTGCCCTTCAAATGATTCTGCCTTTTTGCCTATACCTATGGGCCATTTTCAAAATAAGCCGATAGGTATATATCAATAAAATACTAGATATGAGTAACAGTGCCCCATAGGTATGGGTCAGAAAGGCGGCATCCTTTGAAGGGCAAAAATGAGCCTCAGTACTACTTATGTGATTGGATGAAAAAATTTGAGACACCCAAACAATTTTTATTTTTTAACTGAAATAGCCTCTTTCTAAAAAAAGTCAAATAAACTGACTTTGAAAGCATGGTGAAATATGGCTAAAAATTTGAACCATTAAGTTGGCTCATTTCTTTCTGTAATTCTTTAATGTTGTTTTTATAGTTTAAAGACATCACAACAAATTTTTGCCATCATGTTCTATTTGTTTGGATGTCACACACTCTGGTTCTTTTTCGAATACCTTACGATCAAATTTTCCAATTCTAAACATTATCTTTTTTTTGTTAATAGATGGTTTTCGGCACTTATTGAGTGCGGGGGTGGGTTTTTTACCTATTTAAAACAGTGTTTAGACGTCCTTTAAGTAAGTTTATATGCTAAAACGATGGAAAAATTATTTTTTCACACCCCGAGGGGGCGCAGGAAGCTTGAGAGTTAGATTTAAACTCACTTACCTAAGACATGCTTCCGAGCAAGACTCTTGATAATACATGCATTGGAGGCAGGATTGTTTAAGCGCCGGCGCTAAGCCGGCGCTCCGCCGGGTTCAGAATAAGCGCCGGCGCTTAAACAATCCTGATTGGAGGCTCTTCTTGCCCAGAGGCTCTTCTTGCCCTCCAATGACTAAAACGGAGTGAAATACCGAAATATAAGGTCATTTATCTTGATCCCCCAAACAAAAGTCACATTCTGGTAAAAAAAAATATTTCTATGAAGAAAAGTGTCAAAAAAAAACTTTTCTATCGTTTTTAGCATATAAAAGTAGAGACAGAAAATGCCTGTCGTCGGGTTTCGGGACGGGTTTTTCCGTTCCAGAATTTCGGTCGGGGTTTCGGGGTTATGCAAAAAAAATTCGGGCCCCGCGGGCCCCGTCCTAAATTTCGGGGTTTTGTGAAAAGCGTAAAATTCCGACAAAAATCGATACTTTTCACGAAAATTTAGTGTAGTTATTTGATTTTTTGATAATGATGATAAATAACATCAAATTTCAACTTTTTCAACCATAATTTTGACAAAATCACAAAAGACACAAAATCACTACTCATTTACAACCATCATATCTCAGCTTTGCTGACAACCAACATATACATTCGGCAACAAAAAGATCTTAATAACAATAATTCATCGATGGAAGAGCTTTATTGAGAAAAACAAGCATCTCGGCTTTTTCTGGCTTCAAGTTGCTCCTTCGATAGTCATAGACATCGCCGGCCACTGAAAAGACTTGTTCGCTCGGTTAACTAGTTGCCGGAGCGGAGAGGAATCGGCGCGCAAGCTTGGCCAATATCGGATAGATTAACTCATGTTTCTAATAAAGTAGGATAATCCAGATAATACAGTTATTAGTAATAAACATGATTCTAAAGTGTCATACCCTTGAGAACCTCTCGATCAGACAAGGCAAGAAGGGGTTTAAAAGTTGGATTCTCGACGATTGCAAACGGAAGACACGCACAGACTATAAGATGCACTACCCTTTTGTCCAAATATGAAAGTTCCCTAAGGTAGACGCATAAGCCTTGAAAGAAAATAAAGAGGGAAATCATACCCTTCGGTAAAATCTTGACGAATCGATCCATCGTTTTCTTCTGGGACTCTTGCGCCTCTTCGATAACTTTCAGCTTGTTGGCGAATTCTTCGTGTGTGTTCGCATGCGTAAACACAGCTTTTGTACTTCCATCCGACATCTTGATCATTTTCTTGCACACGGCACATTCCGCTTCCGCCGACGACAGTTTCGTAAAAAGTCCAATTTTCCAAATAGCACTCATCTGAATATTATTTCACAGAGTAAACAATACTGAAAGCCTCAAATTAAACAGGAGTATATAATGGAGGGAGGATAAAGTAGCGACTTTGACAAAAGTACGACAATGAGAAAAATTAAAAAGCAATTTCCCGTATTTCGGGGCGGGGTTTCGGGGTTTTCGAATTGTTCGGGCGGGGTTTGGGCGGGGTTTTTGCCAAAATTCAGCCCGGTCGGGGCGGGGCCCGAACGGGGCCCGCCCCGTTTCCGTCTCTATATAAAAGTTACTTAGAGAACGTCTAAACACTATTTTTAAATGGGTAACAACCCGCCCGAACCCAATAAGTACCTGTTTTTCAATGAAATAATAAAGAACGCTTTTCATTGCTTACAAATTATTTTTAAAATTACCATTTTTTGGTGTAGCTGTGACAGTCTTGAACGCATAGAAGATAAGTACGAAAATAACAAAAGCTTTCTCATGTCTAAAAAATTTAATTCGGTGTTTAAATGTCATTTGAAGCTGTTAATCAATCAATAGTGATACACCCTTTTCACAGAATTTGCATTGACTTTCCTGCTGATTTCAAAATGAAATAGAGTGAGGGCTGTACACAGTCAACTTTCGATTTAACGTAACACCACAACTTCTTTCCCGCCTAGGGTTAGACATTTTTTTACCCTGATTTTCAAGTCTTTTGATGGAACTGATTCGTCAGTCCAGTCTAAAATAGTGGGTTGGTCCATAACTTCGTAGGTGTTTATACACAGTTCGCAAAGTTTTTGTATGGGTTTCATGAGTTTTGACTAATAAAGGCAATTAAAAATTGATAGATGGGTTCGACTTTCAAAATTTTATTTGTAAAAACAAAAAATTTTTCTGATGGGTTTCCAATTTCAATTTCGTGTTTTGAATTTCAATCCTGAAACCATCGAAAAAAATAAAAATTCTTCTGATTTTACAAATAAAATTTTGAATGTGGGATCCATCCATTAAGTTTTAATGGGTTGTATTACTCCAAACTTGTGAAACCCATGCAGAAACCTTGCGACTTGTTTATAAACACCCGCGAACTTACGACCAGCCCAATATCGTAGAGATTACTATTTTATCGGTCATTTTATCAAATGACAACGGCTCTATTATTAAGACCCATGCCTCTAGATTTTGACTGTGCCAAACTGGGCAAACTTGTCGACAACTCTTTCACTGATATTTCGCTAAAAATCTTGGCCCAATTCAAAATTGGTCTACTTTGAAATGACGTAATCTTCTCGTCCTACAAAATAGAATGTGGAAACTTGCATTATATAAAAATTTTAAAAATTCAGGTGGGTTGAAAGACCGTAGTCAGGGGGTTAAAAGTGTTTCTGCGTTTTATTATTAACGCATCAGATTGCTTGCATGATTTTAAATAGAAATTTTTAACGCAAATTTAATGAAAAAATTGTCTGAACAAATGAAAAAACGGAATAACGAAAAGCTTTTTTAAAAACTAGAAATTCAGACGAAATCAGATCAAATAAGAAAATTGTGAAAATATTTTAGAAAAATAAACAAAAATATTCGTGGGCTCTGAAATGATGGTTAGCTCTGTATAAACATAAAAAAGCTATGCAGGTCTTGTAATCGATTGAAGCCCCGAAAGTCATCGTTTCACACGATAGTCCTTTCAAATTTTCAAAAAAAAGGTTACGAGGGCTCTATATATATTTTTCACAGAAAGTACATTTAAATAAAGTTCATTTTATATTACGTTATAATTAATTTTAAAGCAACATGGCTTTTGCGCGCAGTGGTATGTGCAAAACTTGAATGGCGGGTGACGCTTCTCTTCGGTCTCGCAATTCACTCTTTGCATTCACATCAAACGACTCGAAAGAGTAAAGTGCGAGACGAAAGAGAACTGTCCCGGCCAATCCAAATTTTGCGCAAGCCACTGCGCGCAAAAAAAAACATAGGATTTTAGGACACGAGATAGGAACATAGCACATAAGATGTTCTGCAGTTTTGAAAAAGTCTCTAAGTAACCTTGTTACCTCATTTTGGGCATTATTTTTATTTTGGATCATGTTGTTAACCAACTTATTATAAAAAATAAGGTTTTTTCATTTAGAAATTTAAAATAGGCGTGAATTTAAAAATATCCTTGTTAGAAATTTCTAAAAAGTGATAGTTTTTTTATAAATTGTATGCAAGTCAATTTTTTTCACTATAATATACAGTAATGTACCAATCAGGGAACTGGTGCGCAAAGTGCGCCCCAAAATTTAATGGTTGGAAATGTGATGAAAATCACCTAGATCAACATAATAATTGATTAAATCAGCTAATGCTTTTGAAAATATTGAGAATTTTCAACCTTTAAATTTTTATGACGCACCTTGCGCACCAGGTCCGTCATCAGCGCATAGCTGATTTTCATATTATCAAAAAAGATTCAACATGTTGAAAGAAAAAAGTTTCAAAAGAGGCCTCTCTCTCTAATAAGGATGCTTTGCAAATCAAAGCTTTAAAATAAGAACAGATCACTACCCTGTATATCGGTCAATATTCTGATCAAATTACTCTCACTGAGAATTCTCACTGAAATCTTTATCACTTTCACTCATTATTTATTTTATTTATTTCATTCTCACTTTCCCTCACATGCATAAAAACGTCATTATCGAAACACTGATATAAGATATTTGACGCTACTGGAATTAGGCCCTATCCCTCAATGGGGGAGGTGGTATTTTTTCCTTGGTACCCCCTGTTGTTTTTTGTGACTTTTTAGGCTTTAGGCTCAGGCAAGGCAGGCCAGCGTATGTTAGGACAGACTCAATCGTATTTCAGACTCATGATTAAGTTCATCCTAACATACGCTGGCATACTTTTGCCTAAGCCTTAGCCTTGAAACTCACAAAAAAATAACAACAGGGGGGACCATGGCAAACCCCCCCCCATTGAGGGATAGGGCCGGAATTTAGCGTGGGGTAGGGATAGGGCCGGAATTTAAAAATAAGTGCCCCGGGGCGCTTATTTTTCAAGCTCCCGAAAATCGGAAAATTTGGAATTCGATTTTGAGATTTTTGGGTGCTCAACCGAAATCTAAAAAGTGGAATCGGTAAAGCTCGTGAGAGTTAAGAAAACGTATCAAACAGCTTTGCAAAATATTGCTTCTACACTGAGATCCAGACCCTCAAAGTCGAGGGGGGGGGTATGGGCGCTTATTAGAGCGGGGCGCTTACTAGAGGAAATATGGTAGGCATAGAAAAGTTAAAGAGATTGTTTTGCCTCAATGTTTTAACCCGCTGTTTGGCGAGGCAATTGTTTGCATAACGTGAATTAACAACAATCCAACAATTGAATAATAATAATAATTATAATAATTATTATTTTTTTCGTTTGTTTTTCTTGCTTCAAAATAAGAAAAATCAATCAATTATGTTAGCTCGCTCTAAAATCAATATTGCACAAGCCAGGCACCCCCTACATCTTATCAATTCTCTCCACGAAGGCCCACCTTCGTTTTTTCGAGAGAAAATTTGCAAAAAGGTCGTGACAGCAGGCATCTCTCTAAAAAGTCTAAATATAGAATTGGTTGTAAGTGAAACCACCCATCAAAATCATTAAATCTCCCGTCATGTTTTTGAAACTTTTTTTCTTAGCGTTAACTTTTTTATTTCTCTGCACAGCATGTAGCCCTGAATCTCTAGTTTCTAATGAGCCATCAACTGGCTGAAAATAATATGAAGAATTAGGAGGAAAATTGTGTTTTTTTAAACTACACTTATTTTTCAAATGAATTGTTCTTCTCAATATTGTAGTCTTCCCCTTTTCAATGTTGTATTCAGCCAGTTGATAGCTTTTTAGAAACTAGAGATTCAAGGCTACATGTGAGTGCAAAAAAATAAAAAATTGAGAATTTAACACCGAGAACAACAAGTATAAAATATTTGAAGGAATATTAAACTATTTTGACGCGTGTCTTCGATTTGAGCCTTTAAAATTGGCTGTAGGTGGAAGCACTTGTCAAAACGTGTTAATCTCCCGTCAAAATTTTGAAACTTTTTTTCTCGGTCTTTACTTTTCAAATTTTTAATATTTTGCACCAGCATGTAGCGCTGAATCTCTCTATGGTTTTTAAGGAGCTATCAACTGGCTGACTACTTAATTGAAAAGTGGGAGAACATTTATATTAAAAAGAACTACACCTTTTTCCAAAATGAATTGTTTCTTCCTTTTTTCAATATTGTAGTCAGCCAGTTGATGGCTCATTAGAAACTAGAGATTCAGGGCTACATCCTGGTGCAAAAAAAAAGAAAAAAATTGAAAATAAACACCGAGGACAAGAAGTTTTTAAAATTTGACGGGAGATTACATATTTTGACGAGAGATTCACATATTTTGACGGCTGTTTTCAATTTTAACCTATAAATTTGGACTGTGTCTGTACAGCTGTTCAAATTCCCGCGAACAATTTTTTCGCCTATTTAGTCTTTTCAACCCAACTTTTGACGGTTGTCCACTCCGTATTTATCAAAAAGGTCATCTATGGCCTGTCAACTCTTTCGAATGAGTCTTCATATAAAAAAATTCAAAAACAAAAAAGTGTGTTACGGCTTAGATTCTTAGTGGTCCTTTCGATATATTATGATCATGGTTGCACCAGCGCGGCGTCGTTTTAAAAAATGTCTAGCGGCGCCGCCAGGCGCCGGCGCCGAAAATTTTTCGGAACTTCAAGCCGGCGCTGGTGCTGGCGACATGTTTTGAATGGCGCCAGCGCTGGTGCTGAAAATATTAAATCTACCTTTGCTATTCGAATAAAAGTTATGAAAAATATCAAGTAGATATATTTTCGAAACTCACTACTTTTCAAATTAAAAGAGTAGGGATCCTTTTACATCTTCTTTTGGACACCGACTTTTTTACATGTTTTTCATATATATTTTTTTCTTTTCTTAAATGTTTTCACATCCTTCAGTAGCTGAGAGTTTTTGTTTCGATTAGGTTCGATTAGAGATATATCCATCAATTTCGAAGCTAGTGTTTGATATACTTTCAATCCCAGCCAGTTCAGGGGCGGTTGATGTTTAACATCATCTCAATTCTCTCCGCTAGACGATAAGCACCCATTGCAGCAACTCTTTTGAACAGCAAAACACTCTTTATCTTCAACTCTCATTTGATTAAATTATAATTTTGTGTAATGTTTTAGCTTTAATTATTATTTTCGCATTGAAAAGCAGTAATAACACAAAAAAAAAAAACATTCGCATTCATTGATACTTCGTCAATGAAAAAAAATAACAGTGAAATACAGTGACGGAACAAAAAACATTTATTACGGCGTTGGCGGCAAAAATTTCGACTGGCGCTGGCGCCGGCGGCGAAATTTGACTACATAGCGCCGGCGCTGGCGCTGGCGGCGTTTTCGGCTAAGGTGCAACTATGATTATGAACTTAATTGTATTGTAATTTAACAAAAAAAATCTGGTCAAAAGATTAAGGTAACAAATTTTAGAGTTACTGGCATACACACTTTAAAAAGGGTTTATCATAGACTTTTTGAAAACTACAAAAACGTTTTTTTAAACTTCTTGATTGAAATTTATGAAACACACATAAAAAATTGATAGTTTTAAACCCCCACCATTCTATTATACTATACCCTCACCAGTCAGATCAGCTTGGGGGCCAAGGAAATTTTTTTTGAAAATTTTTGACTGCAATATTTTTTACGTTAAACCAATAAAAAATATTTTTTATCATGTTGATACAAAAAAAATGATGATATAAAAAAAATTTCAAAAAAAAATTGCCTTGGTCCCCCAAGCTGATCTGATATGTAAGTGCTCCTTTTTAACAAGTAGTTTATTTGGAGTTGAAAACACAGCTTGAAAATACAACTGTGAAGACGAAGAGGTATCATAAACAGTGTTATATAAGCAATAAAGCATTCATAAATGACTTGATCTGTATTGTTGTATCTTTACTAGTATAAGCATAACTAACAAGTTTTCCCTCTTTATACTCTGGCGAAAAAGGCGCTATTTCCTGAAAAATACCACTTTGACAAATTAACTGTAAAATACGAAATAAAATGGAATCGTCCTTTAAGCTTAGACTTAGAATTTTGGGCTTCGGATACGCGTACACACATATACCGTATTTCCTCTAATAAGGCGGCCCCCCCTCATTTTTTTGACTAAAATTTCACAGTTAAGGCCATTTTTGATTGACAATTTTCATATTTTTGGGGGATTGAAAAATAAAGCGGCCGGCCGCCTTTTTAGAGGAAATACGGTATATATATATATATATATGCGGTTAGGTCATTACGAAATACTGGTTTGCAAAATAGACTATTTTTAAAATACAACAAATTTTCGAATACAAGGGTTTTCAAAACAGCAAATTTCAAAATAGCGGGCTTTCCTAGTCAGCTGGCGAAGTGGCCATATTGAAATGACTGAATCATACCATGAAAAAACTTCGAGTAGGACTCAAAAAGTTGCTAAATCTGGTTGCGTATGAGATCAAGTTGTCCACAAGCTATTTTGAAAACCGTTATATGTAAAAAATCGTATATTTAAGAAAACCGGTATATTTTGAAAAGCGTCCATTCATAAACCGCTATTTTGAAATACGCTTTTTAAAAAGCCGTTGTATTTTGAAAGTCATCTATTTTGCAAAGCCCTATTTTTGCGATCAGGATATCATATATAAGACGAAAAACCTTCGAAAGTGTCTGGATGAAAAAATGATCTGCATACATAACTCTCTATATGTATTAGGCCACCCAGTTATTAAAGGAAGTTCGAATTTATAGATATCTATGTATTATTCCAGGATGGCTTAGCTCAGTCCGAAAGCCAAAAATAGGAAGCTATATAATAAATACGGATTTTTTCAAATATGTTTTGCCCATTTAAAGGGCCATGCTGGTCGCCGATGGAATGTTTCAAAAAGTAGGGTAACAGCTCAGTTCAAAAAAGAATTATTTTGAAATACAATTTGTCAAGCAACAGCATCGGTGGCCTAATAGGAAAGCAACGGTGTATTCGGTTCAATTCCGACTGGGTGCGTAATTTTTCTTCGATTTTTCCAAAATCGCGTCAATTTAATTCTCGTTTGATTTTCAGGTATCCGCTTTCAAAATATTTTTACCGGCGACGGCCATGCCCTTTTGGAAAGCCAGTCCTCAAAGCTAAAAAATCAATTTCTTTTTTGAAAATGTTCTAGTTCGTGATTTTAGAGTATCCAAAAGAGGGTTTTTTATTTATTCACAGTCTAAAATGTTTTTGGAAAAGGTGAAAATTAAGCCCGGATTCAAACATTATGCATTAGATATCCGATATCTGATGCAGTCCTACGTGTACGACACAAACTAAAGGGCATGCTCGCCGCCGATGGAAATATTTTGAAAGGCGGGTACCAGGTCAATTCAAACGAGAATCATTTTAAAATAAATTTCAGTTGAGTATCATGCGGAGAATAAGTAATCATAAAACTTCCTATAATAGCATCGGTGCCGAGTACGATAGCGGCGGCGAACTGTGAAAGTTGGTCGTCAGAATCATTCCTCCTGAAGGTATGATTTTTCCTCGATTTTTCCAAATTTTCGTCAAATTAATTCTCCTTTGAATTTCGTTGGTACCCGCCTTTCAAAATATTCCCATTGGCGATGAGCACGCCCCACGGGGTTTCAAAAACCGAATTTGTGTTCATTAGAGAACTTTGCGCGAAATCGAAAAATAATGGTTTTTGCGCGCAGCGGCACACGCAAAATTAGAATTGGCAGGGGAAACTACTCTTTCGTCTATCAGTGTGCTCTTTCGAGACATCCGTTCCCAAATTTTTAAAAATCTAAATTGTATTCAAAAAGATAAAAGTTACTTTCAAATTCTTGGCATTTTGTTTGTCTTTAACTGAACACAAATTTGGTTTTTGAAACCCCGTGGCCCCTTTAAAGACTTGAAATCCGAACAAATCTTTGTTATTTAACAAAAACACTTGTTTAAGGCACTTAGCCAGGATTTTTTTTCGCACACACCATTTAGTTGTATTGCTTAAGACTAGTAAATACCTTTTGAATTTTTAATTTTTCTTTATCCATTCCATCAAAAAACTTAAGCTTTAACAAATTTCGAGCATTGTTAACGTGTTGCCTTTGTTCCGAATCATCAATAAGCAGTCTTTCCAGCAATTCTTGTGCATTGTCAACAAAATCTTCTTCTTTTTACTATCTAAAGCACGTAATTTCAAAAATTAATTGACTGTTAAAGTACCGAGGTTTTTAGACTTAGGGTGTGGGCATCTCTGGCACGGAACGACGTGGTTTTTGTACTTAATAATTCAGCGATAATAATTCCTATGGACCACCAATGAACTGCTTGAGAATAGGCTTTTGGTTCTGGCATCCTACTTTCTTCACTGAAGAACCAACAAATAAAATAAAGACAAAATACACCATTTTCGTCTGTGTCCATGGTATTCACTTCGGGTGCCATGTACTCGGAACGTTTACACGCTAATTTACTGCAACTTCCTGGCTTCACGCACTGAGATGATCCAAAGTCAGTCAGCTAAATTTTTGTGTACAGAGCAGTAAATAGATAGCTTTTTTTAAATTGGAGCTTATCCAAAATGATAGTTATGTTGAACTTTTTAGAACCTCGTTTTTTGTTGTTTTCCAAGTAGGGCTATGATTTGCCAGCTAGTAATACAGGGACCAAGTTTTGTATGTCAAAGGATGCCGCCTTTGTGCTTCATACCTATTGGGAACTTTCAAAGATAAGCCCAAAATAACAATATAACAAGTGCCCAATAGGTATGGGGCACAAAGGCGGCATCCTTTGATATACAAAACTTGGTCCCTGTACTACTCCAGCTGTAGTAAAGTAAAAGCTATATCAGCTATTGAAAAGCATTTTATCTATGGAAGCACTTGAACCTGAGACCGCATAAGTAATAAACTGACAATAAACTGGTGAGTTATTAGAGGAAATACCGTAATTACGGTCGCTAAAAAGTGCAAAAGAAACATTTTAGGTTGAGTATGGCGTTTAAATTTCAAAAAAAGTTGACATTGGGTCCACATAACCTTTATACGTGAAACCGTACCAGTAAATAACCATTGTCTGCTACTGATAAATTATCTGGGCTTAGGTCAGCAAAAAGAAGATTTTTTTTGTTCAGATCTTCAACGATCATGATCAAATTTGCAGCATAAAACTGTACAAAGCTTTCTATTTCTTTGTCTTTCAATAAATATATTTTCCTGAAAACTTTAAATTTACTATTGTCCTTATTAAAAATTGAAAAAGAGGTTGGTTTATTGACCGGTCATTGAATATTTGATAATTATTTGGTAAAAATCCATTTGAAAAATCTGAACCGGTTGAAAAAAGCCGAAAAGTCATTATGTGAAAAAATCGTAACAACGTTAAACAAACATTAACAAATCAACATCAAAATAATCCGAAGTAATGGTGTTATCAATATTTAGCGAAAACTAATTCAGGTTTGAAAAGCCAGGCCGCATTTCACTTTACCGAAAATCTGAAAACATGTTTTTAAAGCATTTTTATATTGGGTTTTTTTAATTTTATCACTGCTAGGAGAGTTGCGGGTCCGATTGATGAAAATACAGTGTTTCACAAAAACGATCGGCAAAATCGGAATCCTTGCAATTTTCGCACAACGCTGACGAATAACATTCAGCAAATAGCTCCGATATTCAGGGTAAAAAAATGTCGGACCATAGGCGGGATTGACAGAGTCGACTGTGTAATAAGAGTGGGTCCCAAAATTTAAAAGATTTCTAACCAAATTTTACGTGCCGGGGGAGCAGGAACTTCACTTTCACCCGATATTTACTTGAAAATTGAACCTTTTGAATGAACGCAAAAGTTTAGTGAAACTACCGCCGGGGACAGATTCGAAAACTACGTAGTTGTGAAGTTCTTTCTGAAATAAAAATGACTAATGTTAATTATTTAAACAAGAAAAGACAATATTCAAAGCTACTCTTGCTTTTTCGAGCAAAAAACTGGATTCTGGCACCAAAACAGTTCAATTTTGGCAATAGAAAATTATTTTTGGTGAAACATGTACAAAATATACTAATTTTTGGCAGTGTGGTCTATTAGATCAACTGAATGAGATCGTGAATTGCTCCACAACAAATACCTTTGTTCGGCCAAATCAGCCGCATACTCAGAAATCAGCCCACTTAGGAGCTTATTTTTCACTGGTTGTTTGCACAGGTGCAAATTTATTTCGAAAAAACACCGAAGATTGCAATACAAGCTTCTGATGAATACTTATGTTTTGATGGCTATAAATTTTTTCTCACTAAACAGAAAAAGCAGGTTGTGCTTTTTTAAAAGTAAGAGCAATTTCATTCCTCTCGAGACAAAGATTATTGAAGTATTGAATTTTTCAGAATTTTTCAATGTATATTGTCTCGAGAAGAATTTGTCCACTCTCGAAAAACTAACCTCAAAAATACGGTGAACTTTGGCTATATATTGCGAGCCATTTACTTGGCTGATCTCTTCTTTTAGTTGTTTGATGTATTCTTTGGAATCTATTTTCGTAACAATATAATTTTTTCCATCATATTCTATTTGTTTTGTTTTCACACACTTTTGTTCTTTTGCAAATTCATTTACGATCAAATTTTTCAATCGCTCGGAACTTTCTTTAAAAATTGAAAACTGTGTTAACATAACATTACCTTGGGTCAGTGTAGCTGCCATTATCTTAAACGCATAAGCGAGGAATACAAAAACTAACATACCAATTTCTTTTTCATATCTAAAAAGTTTTTTTTATAAAGAGGGTATTACTCTTGATCAAAAATACATATATAGAATTCTTTTGCCAATCTCTGATAAGGAAAACGGTACTTCTTCCGTTGGGGGACAAAACTCAATTTTATTAAACACTCAAATTTTATACAATTCAGCAATCTGGGACCATAAATGGAACATAATATCTGGTCCATTAAATTTTTCTTTCTAAATTAAATTCTAAATTTCTTCTTCAATGCCACCAAAGACTTTGATTGAATCTGTATGAAAATGTTATAAGTATAAGCGAAAAAAAAAAATTCGGCACATCAAGAGCATTATTCCAATCGTATATTTCTGACTTTGTTTGGCGTAAAAAATTTAATGGACCAGATATTATGTTCCATTTATGGTCCCAGATTGCTGAATTGTATAAAATTTGAGTGTTTAATAAAATTGAGTTTTGTCCCCCAACGGAAGAAAGACCAGGAAAACAAGATAGAAATTTAAAAAACAATGTATCCAGACACCTTCCAGTACTTTTGGTCCCTTAAGGTGAGGGCGGCGAGAGCGAGAGTGGACAATTAGAAAATGGGATAAAATAATGGACATTCTAAAATTATCGAAGAGCAAGAGTTATGTGAAACAATCCCCAACTTTCTTTTACCCTTTTTATTTGCCCCTTTATTTCCGTGAATAAATTGTATTCTAATTTTACACGAAAAAAAATTCGACGTCAATACTGAGTAAAAAATTCAACATGTTTACAGAAATCTACATACTTCGCAGAGCGTAAAATTATGTATGATTAGGTCCACATGAAAAGTCGAAAAGAATGCTATGATCCAAGGGGTGATTTTTTGGATTATAAATTTATGGCTAAAGAACCACAGCATAAAATCAGCGAAAATTTGAATTGGCGGGGACAACCGTTGTCGGAGACGGCAATGGCCCTTTAAGTAAAAAAAATATTTGATGGGAAATTTAGGTGCTCCTCGGTTACACCTTCACATGTGTGGTAAAGCGTGTGGTGCTTTTTTGTGGTCACGAGTTCGACCCCAGGTGGCTGCACTTTTTTTTCACTTTTTTCACTTTTTTTTAAATTTTTTTCGCTTGTCAGTGTTTTAAATATAACTTTTTATTTTCTTTAACCCGTCAAATTACAATAAATAAAGTGATATTGTTTTACCAATGTATATATGAGTCATTACATCGGTAAAGAGTATCATTTCATTCAACGTCAACGGACAAAAGAAATAAAGGTGAAAAGTTATCTTTAAAACACTGACAAGCGAAAAAAAAGGCTCAAGGTCCGTCACTAAATTCAGTTTTTTTCAAAAAAATCGAGACTCGACTGCACACTTATCGGGGTGCACGCTAAACTGTGAGTGCACTGCGGTAGCTAAGAAGAAAAAAAGACAATAAGGAGAGTCGAAAGCTCGCGTTAAGGCTACCTTCGGCAAAAGGACTAAAACTGCACAACTTGAACACTAAAACTTAAGCATTTATAAATGCACTTCTCACGATTCTATATTTATGAATTATTTCGATTTTTAGTTAATTTTATTGAATTAAAAATGATGACAGTCCATGCCTATACAAGCACCAAATTTTTGTAGACTTTGCAAGGTAGTTCTCTGAGGGCCTGGGCTCAATAATCTATGATGTATGCTGTCGCGAGCGGCCACGGCCAACAGCTCGTGAATTGCAAAAAGGGGAATGAAGGGAATATTTGATCCCACTCCCTTTGGATCCGCAGGGAAATGCCTTAACCGAAATGCCTTAACCCCTGACTGGAAAGTGAAGAAGTTTGTAGACATCACTTGCGTCGAAGACGCAACAATGCCAAAACATTTTTTTTCCAAAATAGCGCTTTTTGTCAGGCTTATAAAATTTTCGCCAATTAAAAAATGCAAAGAAGTGGAATTTCACTAGAGCTGTGGATGCGGGTGCCTTTCAAAAATCCAGAATTTTTGCCGAACCGTCTCAATTTTTTGGACGCCTAAAGCGACTATGGACGCCTAAAGTAGATTAGAGCCGTTATTTATGATTTTGGGTTTCGACTTTAATTTCGAATTTAACAAGCCATTTTCGTCAGCATTCTAAATCCTGTAGGCACTTGTGCACTTCGGGGGGGGGGGGGGGCCTTGTAATTATTCACTGTCAATAGTAATTTTCAAGTCTCCTAAGTAATTTTCATGCGCTGAAAACGACAAAAAGATTGTTTTCCGATGTTTAGCTTACTGAAAACATAAGATGTTGAAAAAAAGTTCCTTTTCAAAATTTGATTTTTTCACAGTTAATAAAAAGATTTTTTGAACTGATTTTTTTGAAGATTTTTTGAACTGTTCCCTACGAAATCCCAGTTATATCACAAAGAATTAAATTTGATAAATTTCAAAAATAGCTGCAGCTTGAGTTCCAATTGCCAAAAGCTCTACGTTCTTTTTCTAAACAAAATGGCAGTTCTAGGGCTTTCGAATGGGTGGTCGAACACGAAATTTGAGCCTTTCAATAAAAAGTTATGGGAAAAACAAATGTGGGAGAAAAAGTTTGATCACCCTGTATTCAAAAGTTTTGAATTTCAAATACAATTTAGAATAAGAGCCAGTGATGGGAAATTCTCCGCTCTGCTCTAGCTCTGCATCCGAGCCAATTTTCATCCTATTGAACAAAAAATAAATGAGCACTTTTTTCTTAAACATGTTTTTCCTGAATTCGATATGAATTAGCCAAGCGCTATTTACATTAGCTGGAGCATACATTTGAAAAGAGCGGGATTGTATATTTGAGAGTCGGGGTCAGAGACACAGCAAACATTTTTAAAAGCTCAGAGCGAGAACCAGAGCCGGGCCGGAGACTGAAAATTTAGCCATCACTGATTGTAGCTAGATTTATTTAGGTATGCAACACTCAAGAAAGCCGAAAGAATGATTATTGGTTCAAATTGACACTAAAGTTTCGAATCTGCTAATGATTAAGGCTCAGCCTTGAATTAATAACAATTCCATTTTTTCTCATTTTATAAAAATTCCGTAAAGGGGCATGCCCTCAATATCCTTTTATTTATTAAAAGAGTTTATATTTCACCGCGATTTTTTAACTTTTGTGCCTAATTATAAAAAAAATAGTATAAGGTAATCAATACCACATTTGACGCGATACAAGTGAAAATGTAATTAATTAAATTAATGAAATTAAATAAAGTTAAAATGTGTAAACTTTAAAATACACAATTATTACATCTAATATTTTTTTCTGACGACACTTGTAAATTTGATGGTTTGCACAAGTAAGTGTCTTGAATTAGGCAAGATTATTACTCTAAATAGTATATTATGATCTTTTATGTGAGGGCATCCACTGACAGCTGGACACTATTATTTATTGACTTTATCGAAAAACAATGACCAATAACTGTTAAAAGGGCATACCAGCGCGTTACACGGTCAATTTAAATTTGCAAAAGGCGGGACCAGCCATATTCAAACGAGAATTTTTTTAAATGCAAATTTGTTATCCTGTAAAGAGCAATAAGTTATGAAAAGCACAGCGTTAGTCTAATAACATGTGTAGCTCAGTGGTAATGTGCTGATGTAGTCCGAAAGTGGTCGAGTTCGATTCCAACACGGTGTATGTTTTTTTGTATAAAATGACAAATTTGTATCTTAAAAATAATTCTCGTTTGAATATACCTGGTCTCCACCTTTTGACGTAACGTGCTGGTATGCCCTTTAAATAGCAATACATGAACTGGGTTATGTCAAATGCTTTTAAAGTATAAAATCCAAGTGCTCAAACAATTATAAACATTATCAACATAACCTACGTGGTCCCACGCGCATCAAGCTTTCGGAATGGTCATGACAAGCAAGAGACATTGTCTTTCAAATATCTGTGAATGAATTGGAAATTTTCTTCAGTAAACTGGAAATTTCCGGCGATAGCACTTTGTAATTTGGTGATCAACTATTTAAAAGTAGTTGTTTTTCCTGACAGCCTATATGAAAAACGGTTTGTGCTTTCCATATTTCCAAATTTGATATTTTTATTTTTTTTTAATTTTCTGCATGTTTTACCAACAAATTTGATTTCTAACGCCTTATATCGAGCTTGATTAATTTTTAGCCTTAGGCTTAATAAGCAAAATATATATTGCTATCAAGACTATGGATCAGTAACCCTTCAACCTTTTGTTAAAAAGAAGAAGACTGCTGCTGAAGGGAAAAAATGAATCAGCTATCAAAAGCATTGATTCCCTTAAATTTTCCTTGTTCGTCTTTTTCTGTACTTTCTTAGCTTGAACAAAGACAAAGGCTTTTCTGTACAAATTTTATTATTGTTATTTTTATCTGTAGCTGTAAGTTGAATTTCAAAATGCCTGAGTGCAAAAAATGGATATTCAATATCGATGAGTATCTAAATATTTATTTGCTCAACCAAAGAAATACTGAGATAATTTCTGAAAGAGAATTGTTTACCCACAGATTTGCAACTTTTACTCTTAAGAAAAGGTTCGAGAAAATTTTGTTGCAAAGAGAAGAGTTTGGACTTTGTAACAATTGTTTTTAATGATATTATTTTTATAAAATAAGTTTTAGTATTTAGCTAATAAATGATCCCGGTCAAGATGTTTCAACCAATAAACTTGATCAATTATTTATTGACTTCATAGAAGAACAGTGGCCAGAAATTGTTAAACAACAATACATGCAGCAAGAAGAAAGTGAGCTAGAAATTATTTAGTTTCAATATAAATTTTTTTTATTAATTTGGGCAGGTTTGTGACCGCTTAGCTTGCTTTTTGCCGCTAGTAGCGAATACACCCCTCCCCCTTCTTTAAATTTGCAAAGTTGCAATAAATTCTGACATCAGACATCGCAAAATCCCATTCATTACACCAGGAAAGGAATTTTTTTTTGAAAAGATTTGTCCTTTTTTGGGAGCCCAAATCTCTTCTAGAAAATTATTTAAAATCCTTTTTTTCGCTGTAAAACGGCAACAAGCACTGAATAAAGTCGTCAAAATGTTTTCAAAAAAAATATATACTTAATGTTATGTGTAATTGCTGTAAGTTCAACCAAATTGCAAATAAAAGTTTCAATTGACTTAGTCTAACATTTGTTTACAACAAATAAACAACAAAACCAGTAAAAGAGGTATACAGTCACCTCTACCAACAACGGGAGAACAAAGAAACAGGCTTAGCCGTTCGTCTAATAAGGGTGAAATTTCATAACATTCATGAAAATAAAAATTTCCTAACTTCGGTGAAACCATGGGCAGCAGGCCAGGGCTCTGAGACGCCTTTTTCAATTGGATTTTTTTACCCCAAATCTTTTGGAGTTTGAAATTTTCATTCCAAATCTTTTTTTTTCGATTAAAAATGGCATAAGCATTGGTCAAAATGAGATTTTCTCTTAAACATGAACACAATGTTTTTATCTTAAAAATTTAAGAATCCTGCAGTAGGCTAATTTATGTCACGACAAACTCAAAAGTGTGTGCCAAACTTACAAAAAACGGCTATACTATAGAATGCCCCCCCCCCCAGCTAGCGAAAAATTTACTTTTCCTGAAGGGAAAGGACCCGTCCCATTTTGATTCTCGTGCTCTGAATAGGCACGGAAACACTTTGGTTTCCGAAAAATCGAAAAAAAAATTTTTCGATTTGCCTTGGTCCCCAAGGTAAAAAATTTAAGAAAATTCAAAAAAAATTTTTTTTTGAATTCCCGCCAAAACATTTTTAAGGGATTTAGGGCTGTATTGGGAGGGAAGGAATAAAAGAGGGCCACCTTCATGGCAAAATTATAAAAAAGTGAATTCTGGACTACTTCGGATGTCCTGCCATGTTTTTCAACTGGGCCGTGGCAAAAAGAGACTCTATATACATTTTATGGTCAGTCTGGGCCTACCGCATAAATAAACTCTGGTATGCATGCTTTTTCATGCATCCAGAGTCACTTTCGAGTGATTTGTGTCTAAGGTATGTGGGTGTGCGCATCTCAACTCCAAGCCCCCAAGCCCCTGCGCCCCCGAAGGGGCGCAGGGGGCTTGAGAGTTAGAGATGCGCGCACTCACTTACCTTAGACATGATTCCGAGAAGTACTCTTGACCATAAAATGTATATAGAGTCTCTTTTTGCCACGCCCAGTTGAAAAACATGGCAGGACATCCGAAGTAGTCCAGAATTCACTTTTTTATAATTTTGCCATGAAGGTGGCCCTTTTATTCCCTTCCCCTCCAATACAGCCTAAATCCCTTAAAAAATGTTTTGGCGGGAATTCAAAAAAAAATTTTTTTTGAATTTTCTTAAAAATTTTACCTTGGGGACCAAGGCAAATCGAAAAAAATTTTTTTCGATTTTTCGGAAACCAAAGTATTTCCGTGCCTATTCAGAGCACGAGAATCAAAATGGACGGGTCCTTTCCCTTCAGGAAAAGTAAATTTTTCGCTAGCTGGGGGGGGGGCATTCTATAGTGTTACCCAAAAACAGAATGTTAGAACTTTCAAAACAAGAAACTATAAATAAGAGAGCACGCTTTGTCTAACGCCTGCTATTTACTCTAACCTAGCCTTCTTTTGCCTTTTTCATATGTTTTATTTAGCAGTTCATTTTTATATGCCCTTACTATATCGTGTGTCTGTGTCAGGGTATTATTTAGAGGCTTAGTTGACTCTAAAAAATATCCTTTGTCTGTCTGTCACGAAAAAAAATAATTTTTGGAGTCCTGGATTACAGCGCTCTGGCCCAGGACAATTTCTATCGGACTTCCGATAGGAGTAAGTAAGTACTGTTTGTTGAAAGCCGTTGCACAGGTGTTTGGCATTGGACACAAATGGTGATAAGAGAATTGTTTTCAATATGTACATTGATGCTGGCCCAAGAAATTTCCCCAATTCAAATGCTCAGAATTTTTTTTCCTCTCGCAATTCCACAATTTCGAAAATCTGTTTTTCACAAACCTTTAAGAATTACGGGCGATCGGCACTATTGTATGAAATGTCAACAAATTCTTCGGGCTCTCCTGTGATTTCGGCTACCCCATCCAGAGGCAATTTACAGGTGGGACCAAGCAAAAATCGTGTTTTTGACATTATAATATAATAATGATTAATGATTATACACACATTATATTTGCTCTTAATCAGTGTTGCTCCGGCGCCGGCGCTACCGCAGGCGCTGGCCCGGAAAAAAACCGCGCCGGTGCTGAGGCCAATTTTTATTAGATGCGTCGGCGCTAAGGCCTTTTTTGAAAGAGGTCGACGACGACATCGGCACCGGAACGACACTGCTCTTGATTCTAAGAACGGCTGTTAAACAGAATTTTGGAAACTGCAACGGGTAAAAACATATGAGCGTTTGAAATGGGGGTAATTTTTCGGGGCTACCCTGTATTAAAACGGTGTTAAGCGAATTCATCAACACCGAATTCATCAGGAATTTTCAAAGATGGCAAGCAACGAAAGCCACAAGTTATTGCGGGCCACATAAGACAGGCCAAATGCGTGCCTAAATACGTCTGTGCGACTTGAGTGGTGGCCACAACCCGAGGCCAATGAACCAAAAAACACTCCAAAAACGCATGAAAATTAAACTTTTTTTGAAGAACATAATCGTAAAACAGTGTAAAGAGGAATAAATCTCACGACTTGATTCTGAAATTTTCGACAATCTTCTTTGTTTCTCCTCGAATTCGGCAAGTCAGCCTAATGTCCGAGGGCAGGATAGTACTTCTATTGGCATGAGGCGCAATCATATTTGCATCCTCGAACAGCGCAGTTAGATAACATTTAGCCACATCCTAAAAGAATAATTATCACTTAGACTCGTATGGCTGCAAAGAACGCCTCCACCAAAAATTGCCAAATGAAAACGCTTTAAATATCTAAGTAGCCCATTGAACATGTTCGATAAAAACAATACCTGAAGAGAATACATCGCTCTCGGTTGAAAATGCACATCCAGAAAATCTTCACCACAATGCTTCGAACTAATCTCGAAAAAAGTGTCCGCAGAATCTGGAATCCAATATTCTTTCAACGCTCCGAAAGTTCTTGAGAAGTTTTTGGCCCTGAAATTGTAGGCTTAGGCATACTTTGCCATGACAAAAATTGGACATACCCAGTTTCTTCTTCCTCCTACTCTTGCTTGGTGTAGACAGGCTGCTTTGACGCTTCTTCAACAAAGGCGATGGGACGAACTGAGAGCTGACTTCTTGGCCGTATTTTTTCTTACTGTAACTTGAGCATTCCCCAATTCGACTTGATCATACTGATGCTCGGGAACAGAAGAAGCTCTAAAAGCCAACAGAGGTGAATACATATTTGAAGAAAGTACCAGAGGGTGCCAGGTGCGAATTTTTCAACAGCGAAAACGAATGCCTAGATCAAAGTCTAGGTGTAAAACAGAAATAGAATTGTGGTGGCGGAAAATTGACCGGTACCGTACTACCTACCTTGAAGATTACTAATCCTTTATAACCCATTTTAGTTAAGAACAGATAATGTTGCCTTCGTGTCAAGAGCTTCGTGTCAAGACAAATAAACTTGAATAAAAATTGAATAAAAAAGACAAATAAACGGGCAAAACTTTTTTTTGACCCAGATTCACTTTTTTCTGTCCCAGATTTGACTTGTCCCAGATTCACTTTTTTTTACCCAGATTCACTTTTTTTGTCCCAGATTTCCTCATTTCTGTCCCAGATTTAGCTTAAATCACAGGGGGACCAAGCACTTACAAAATTGGTCAAAAAAATTTTCTCTCATAACAGCCTGAAAGTTTTCTATAACGTTTCTATCATGTTTTGAGCATTTTCGCCAAAAATTATTTTTTCCGCAAAAATTTTGCCTTGGGGACCAAGGTCACATTTCAGGCTCCTGAAAACTTTGGGCTACCTTGGTCCCCAAGGCAAAAATTTTTGCGGAAAAAATAATTTTGGCGAAAATGCTCAAAACATGATAGAAACGTTATAGAAAAACTTTCAGGCTGTTATGAGAGAAAATTTTTTTGACCAATTCGTAAGTGCTTGGTCCCCTGTGGTTTAAGCTAAATCTGGGACAGAAATGAGGAAATCCGGACAAAAAAAGGGAATCTGGGTCAAAAAAAGTGAATCTGGGTCAAAAAAAAGTATTGCCCCAAAAACTTGAACA
This sequence comes from Ditylenchus dipsaci, assembly GCA_004194705.1. Lineage (NCBI taxonomy): Eukaryota > Metazoa > Nematoda > Chromadorea > Rhabditida > Anguinidae > Ditylenchus > Ditylenchus dipsaci. Next base: position 9,720 of record SADC01000923.1, on the reverse strand, counting down.
AATAAACTTGAATAAATTTTTTGGTTTTAAGCACCCAGTTTTCTTTTTGTTGATGAATTCGTGTGTTGATGAATTCGGTGTTGATGAATTCAGGGTCACCCTATGAAAACACTCTTTAAAGGGCCATTGCCACCTGTTTTGAATTGTCCCCGCCAATTCAAATTTTTTTTGCCTAATCATTAAACTTCTGCACGGATTTTTATCTTGGTTTCTAACAAAACAAGGCTTAGAATTTAATTTTAGGTATAGTTTTGATAGCAACCAAGTTGAAAAATCAGTACAGAAGTACAATGATTCAGAAAAAAATTTGAATTGGCGGGGGACAACCGTTGTCGGAGACGGCAATGGCCCTTTAAGGCAAAATTCACCATAATCTTAATTTTTTGGCAACAATGCTAGCTTATTAAAAATTTGAGTGAATCTTAATTTAGTTTCTCATATTTTCTATAACTGCTCCAGCTTGAAACAGAGACATAATAGCTTTGCCTCACCAGACATGCCTCACTGTGAGACAGACACCGCTCTGGTAAGTATCTACAATAAACAAAATTAAAAAACTACATGTTTGATTTAACTAGCATGTTGAAAAAAAATATATTTTAGGAGGTTGTGGAAAACCGATAAAACCTCAGTAAATAAAGGTTTCCATTGCGAAAATAAAAGATTAACATGCACTCTTTAATATCTTAATATGCTTGTTGACTACAGCTAAAGTACAAAGAATTTTCGTGAACTAATATTTACAGCAAAACCCTCTGTTTCATGCATTGCTCATTTCATTACAAGTCACCTTTTAAAATGTCTCCCTAAGCCATAAGACATTCAATGTCTAGTCTATATATTGCTATAAATGCAGAGTAAAACATGTGATATAATTCATTTGGTTGGATTTGCTCGGCTGAACAATTTCTGTATATCAAAAATGGTATTTTTATTGTTTTTTAAATTATGAAAGTCGCTTTTTTGGTTTCAAGCGTAGCACCCAGTTTTCTATCTTGACCCTGTTGAGCGTTGCTATTGTTGTGTTGGCACAAATGGCGACGATGACAATTCAGCTCAAGAGTGTTTGCTGACTGGAGATGTGGATGTTCCAGATGGATGCAGATTTTGTCATGGTTAGTTTGATTGTAAAAAAACTGGTACTTATTCCGTTTGTACACCCACCAAGGGGTGGCCTGGAAATAAAGTTTTCAAGATTTTTACCAAAGGTTGTTAAAGGTTTGATAAAGCAAAAAGTGCGATTGCACACATTTAAACCCCGAAACCTGGGGTGGCTACCACCTGACCAGGTGGATATATACCTGGCTGTCCTGAAAAAAACTAGTTAAACAAATTAGTTTTCCTAACCCAGAATTCTGTTAGGTTTCGTTAATACCAAAATCACGATTTCACCCACCGAAACCCCAAAACCTGGGTAGGTGCTACCTGGCCAGGTGGATATTTAAGTGTAGACCCTAAAAAATAAAAAAAATTCAAAATTAAAAAAACCACGCTGGGGTTTAAATGGGTAAAATGAAAGTTTCATGGTTGGAAGATCCATTCATGATCTTTAAGATCATTCATGGTTGACTGCTTTATTTTAAAAATTTAAGCATTTCAAGCTATTTGGGATTTTCGACAAAAATATTAATTAGTAGCTCAATAGTGAAGTGGTGGAAGTTGATCCGTGCTGCGTTTTTGATCATTGAAATACTAATATTTTCGGGAAGGCTTCCGATTTTTTTAATTTCCCATTGTCGGAGTTTTATTACCTAATTATTTTTATTCAAAGTGATAACACTGTCAAGTAGCCTTGTTCTTCTAGTTTCTTACAGCGTATTATTTGCTGCAACATCTTTGCAAAATATGGCGTAAAAACGTTGAAGTACGAAGTAAGTCGAAAAAATTTTTTGGTTCATACTTCCACCTTTTGTGCTACATTTTGCAATGATGTTCTAACAAATGATACTCTGTTAGAAACTAGAGTCGCAGGGCTATCTGATAGTGTTATAAATTTAAAAAATGGTTTAGATATCACCGCTTTGATTTTAAAAAAAAGACAGCACTTTCAGGTTCAACCTTTTAAATTTAGGCCCTTCTGGAACCAATCCTGGCTGGTCTTCGTGCCAAAACACCGAAATACAAGTCCACCGATGCGCCAATAACACAAACTGTGTGAGCCGAGGTCGATGCCAAACTGGTTGTACTGAACCAAGCAACAGCCAAGAACAGCCGGAGGGCCAGCCTATTCAGCAGTGCAGCCTATCGGTCAATGGTCAGACTCAGCTGATCCCTCAAACTGCCAATTTGCACTCGTAGTTTTAGTTATTAAAACTTTGAAATTTAGTTAGAACTAATGTTTTAAGAAGCAGCCGGCCAAGTGACCCAGTTTGGCACTTGTCAAGATGGCCAAAATCAGCTGAGCGAGTGTCCCTTTGGGACTCGATGTGAAGGTCGTGGACAGTGCCGAATTTCTTGCGATGATATTGATGACTGAGAAAAGTATTTGTAGCTAATAATTTTAGTAATAAAAAGTTATTTTACGAAATTAAAGAAGCTTAATAAAGATCAACTCGATCGCTTGTCACAAGTCGTTTTAACGACAGATAAAATTTTGTCAATGTTGTAAAATATCGTAAGAGTTTTGAAGAATAATCTGAAAGAAGTTAGAACTTACGGAATGAAATATTTCCATAAATGTATTCACCCCAATACTCCAAATGATCTTAATTATCAGCTTTGTCCTTATTTTGGTATTTCAAGTCTCATTTTTCAGAACTTTTATACGTAGTTTTATTGTCATAAAAAACATATATAAAATAGCATATTCTTGGTAAAACATCCTAAGCTGTAATTTTCTAAAAATTTGAGAAAAACAATATCTGGAAGCCCTTAGTTACCCTGACAGCTTCACCGTCTTTAATTTTATGTGTGACTCAAAAATTACTCAGTCGTCTCTAATTACTCCACCCTAAAAAGTGTATTTATCTGCACTTGATGCTTTTAAAAATCCATCACCATCAGTATACTGACTGTCACAGTTAAAAAGGTTCAAATAATAGAGCAAAGCTCATATTAGAGAAAATATACGGTATACTAGACTGTCAAATCAGCGCTGCCTTCAGGCAGCGCTCTCCAAAACTACTCTCCAGGGACCCTCCATTGCTCTCCGTGACCTTGTACTTGATCTTGCCCTTGATCATCCATCCACCTCAGTGGATTGCAAACACATCATACTATCCTTTTAACAAAACAATATATAACAAGTAAAATAACATAGTGATAGTTTTGGCCTCAAAAAAAGTTAGATATAAGAGACAGCAGACAGTGCATCCACACTAAGCAGATACCGTATTTTGTACAATGGACGGGCACTCTTCAAGACCATAATATCAAGTCAGAAAACATTTCGGGGTCGAAAAATAGACGGGCGCAGGGACCAGACTTATTTTTCGACTATGTCAAATAGGCTATGCCTGAGTTTGTGCCTTTGCTTGAATTTATGTATTTTGCTAAAAAATAAGTTGGTGCTATCCTTCGAAAATCCCAATCAGTAGGCTTTTAATTTTTTTATGATTTTTTTATTATTTTAAAGCTCGGAATTTAGTTTCTTTTACTGTAAGTTTTCGCTTTCTGCAGTAATTTTACATGACAATTGTTAGAATATTTTGCAAAATGAGCTGATGGTGTAAATTAAGATGCCACATGATCGAGAACAGGGAGTGACTGCGACTCTTAATTACACGGTGGTTTTCTTATTTTGGCCTAGTTTGCTTAAACAATTTTTGGGGCTCTTTGGACCACTGTGACTTGGTTCTTACACATCAAGATTAGTTTCAAAAAATTGTCCATCAAAAATTTTCAGGACGATGGATTTAATTTGTAGGAGTTTCAAGTTAAGAAAAATGTTGTGCCGCTTCAGAGTCTAACAAATTACTGTAACACCCTGTACCGTTTTTATAGGTGAATCGACTTAATGGGTAAAATTGTTTACCTTTTTGTTATAGTTACGATGATTACCCTTTTCCAATTTTTATATATAGTGCCATTCCATTGGCATTCAGAAGTGAGTTCATAATTTTTAACAAAAGAGTATTGGTTATACATGATCAATATCAGTGAAACTCGCGGTTCAATAGTTTTTGTTGTTTTATAAAAATAGTCTTAGCATTTGCGGCAGTAACAAGTATGACCAATAAGTTTTTTAAATCTAGAAGTACGTCATTGGCAGTTTCGAAAAAAAAAGTTACCGACAACGCTGGCACCCACAAATTGTCAGATCGGCTCAAAATTGTAAGGTCTGCGCCCGGCGCCGGCGCGCGTGCAACTATGACATGGAATATTATATAGAATACGGTACTTTTTAAAAATATTGTTTTCAAATATTTTAGTGCACTTTCAAATTAACACAAACTTCGATAAACGTGAATATCTACATAATAAAGACTTGTCCTCCTTTTTTAGAGTAAGGTTGAAAAGAAGTTTCCCTGTACCGTCTCAAATCACTTACCGTATATTCTCTATTAGAAGGCCGGGCCTTCTATTTTTCAACCCTAAAAAAGTCGGAAAAAATTTGGGTCGATTTTGAGATTTTGCGTGCTCAACCAAAATTTTAAAAGTGGAATCAGGTGAGCTCGTGCTAACTAAGAAAACGCGAAAAACAGATTTGCGAATTTCTTTTTCTAGGCTGATATATAGGTCCTCAAGGGGGCCTTCTAATAGAGAGGGCCTTCTATTAGAGAGGGCCTTCTAATCGAGAATATACGGTATCTCAACAATTTTTTGTTCTTAACACTTAAAAAGTAGATTTTGCAATCAAGCAAACAGAAAGCTTTCATTCAACTAAGAACACAAAAAACAAAAAGTTTTTAGCAAAAATAAATTTCCCAAGAATCTGAGTGACTTACAAAAAGTACAAAAGAAAAATTTCTTTTGCAAAAAGTGTTCTAAAAGTGTTTATAAAACTGAGCAAAAAGGAAAAAACAATGCGAGTAAAAAATTGTGGGTTAAACAAACAAAAGACAGCCGTGTTTCTAGAAGACTGCGCAAAGGAAATCTATCCCTTAATAAACCTTGCACACAAAAAACAACAAAAGCTTGACACCTTTCCTGCTCAGTGCCCAATCTGTCTAGGCACAAAGTCTAGGTATAAAAGCAGGAAAGTTTCGGTAGAAAATTAACCTGCCCTTTCATTTTCAAATTCAATCTTGTTTTTCTAATTCCATTTTTCTACAACAGAATGCTCAGCTCCAGCCGAAACACTATCCTGCTTGTGCTGCTGATGGCAGGATTGGCGTGTGTCTTGTTCAATGAGATTGAAGCCCAATATGCCAGCTACTACTACCCATACAGCGCATACAGTGCCTACGGTCGATATGGCTATCCTTACAGCTACTACGGATACTACGGCAAGCGCGCTGCTGGATTTGGAGACAATGGACTCAACCAAAATCAACAGGCTCAGCAACCTGGACAGTTTGGATTTGCTTAAAACTGTTGTAAAGAAATCAATAAAAAAAGTAATTTTACTTATCATTTTGTGGAAAATTATGAGTTTTAAAAAATGTAAAAATTTAAGAACAATAAAGTTTTATCAATATTTTTTGTTAATTTTTTATTTAGTCGTTAAAAAAGCCTTGCAAATTTCGAAAAGTTGGAAAGTTTTTTAGTTTTCTGTTATTGCTATTTTGTAGCTAAGATTAAGGGCTACCCGATGAGCTATTGATAAAAAAGATGTTGCTGAAAAAATTGAGTTTAAAAGAAAGAATTCTAATTACTCTAATTCCGCACTCTAATTCGAGTTAAGATTCTTGAGCGGATTCTTATAGTTTTATCTGAGTTTTATAAGCAATATTTACTCAATCAATAGCTCATTGGTAGCTCTAAACCTCAACTATATTATGTGAGGAGATACATAAGCAACTGGAAAATAAAAAAGCGCACCAAATGAATATTTTTGGGAAAACAGTAAAAAAAGGAAGGATTCTGTTTCGCGATTCTTAGTGAGTAGTCTGTTTTGGCATCCGCAAACAGACTCCTCATTGTGAATGCACCTTTCTTATAGTAGTTTCAAACAAGTATTTACATGCATGGACCGACAAATGTTGCGTTACTTTTTTTTTTACAAATCAACATTCTAGTCATATCGACGTTGCCCTCAGGCAACGCCTCTAAAACTTCTCTCCATGGCCCACTTAAATATTCCACGGCCCACTAATCAGCATCAAGTCCCGTCCTCATCTCTATGGCTCGTTAACACACATAGGCCACTTTACACACAGAACTTACTTACTGGCCAGGTTATATCTAACTGATCAAAGAATAAATGTATAGGTTTATCTGCAAGTATTGACAAAATAGAAGAGATTGCAGAGAGAAAGAGCATTGCTGATAAGTAATTATGACTAGGGTTGGCTTTCTCCCTCGCCCCCCCTCGCTCTCGGACCAAATTTTCCTTATACCTCCCCCGCTCCTACCTCGGTTTACGAATTTCACATAAAAAAGGTCACGACTACATTTATCTAATAATTAGCTTGCGGTTTATTACTCCTTCAAGAGGGGCACTGTCAGAGAGAAAGTAAATATTTCCGACAGTTTTTTTTTCGCTCTTCAGAAATCGACGAATTTGAGGACGGCATGACCGGGTGATCAAACCTACAATGATTCACTATGTCATTTATAACGAGAAAAACGCAGGGAACAGCAAATTTTTTTACTTGTTCAGTTTAAGTACCCCCCCCCCTTACTTCGTCTAAAACGCGTCCTGGATATTTAACATATCAGGCTCAGGCTTAGGCAACGGTAGGCCAGCGTATGTTGAGACGGACTCAAACGTGTTTCTCTAACTAAAAAAGCATCTTTGAGGCTATCCTAACATACGCTGGACTACCCTTGCTAAAGTTTGAGCCTAAATATGTTTAATATCCAGAATGCATTTTAAGCAAAACAGGGGGGAGAGGGTTTAAACTGAACAAGTACCCGAATTTCTATGACTAAAAATTTGAGAATGGTAATTATCACACAAAATACAGTTCTATTAAACTTTTTTTTCGCTCATTTTAGACTCTTATTTTTACTTGCTGCATCTAAGATATTTTTAACTCAAAAAAATACAAAAAAACTCGTATTTGCTTGGGCACTTGTGCACTTGGGGGGCCTTTTTTGGTTAACTGTAAATATGGTTTGAACGTCTTCTAAGTGACTCCTAAGCGATAAAAAAGTTGTTTCCTAACAATTTCCGCACTAAAAAGTGAAGTTCTCAACAAAAAGTGACTTTCTCGCAGGAAAAGACCGCAAAATCATTGAAAACATGAAAAGTGGTCCTATTAACACTCTGGTCCTATTTCGGGACTTTGGTCCTAAAATAGGACCAAAAAATTAGGACCTTGGTCCTATTTAGGACCTGGTCCTATTTTAGGACCGAAATTGCATAGGACCCGATTAGGACCATGAGTCCTAAAATAGGACTAGTTTTGGTCCCAGTTTGGTCCTATTTTATATATGATAGGACCAAACGCACATCCCTGCCCCCCATTGCACATGTACCTTTGCTTGGGGGATTCTTTCTTTTTTTTTATTTTAATTTTTCAAACAACATATACCTCATTAGGGGCTCATCAGACAGCCCTGAATGTTAGCTACAAGATGGCACCAACAGTAAAATTTGACCCTACTATAGAATACCCCCCCCCCCAAATCCGACCTTTTATAACTTAAGTAAAAAGTACCCAAATTTATGTCCCAGACCCCGGAAAATGTGCGCAAACTCTTCATTAGTCACAACTTCCGTACGCTGGCCTACCCCAAGCCTAAGGGCTAAGCCTAAACTTGTTGTTTGCAAGGGTAGTTACAGCGATTTTATAAGGTCGGATTTTGGGGGGGGGGGGGGTATTCTATAGTAGCGCCTAAAATTTTTAAAAATCAAAAAAATTAAGGCCATTCGATAGTGTAAAGTCTGGTTTAGCATCCGCAAACAGCCTCCTCCTCCTCATTGTGAATGCGCCTTTAGAAATCGCAGAAGCTCTTTTTGTATATCCACGGATTCATCCGCGGATAAAATCTGCGAATAAATATGAGCATAGTTATCTTCACTAAAAGTAAAAAAAGTTAAACTACTAGTTTTTATGTTCTTCTTAAACCAGGAAAATTTTTATTTATATTATCCATGTGTTATTTTACAAAATCAGTCGAAAAATTGCTTAAACCTTTTTGCACCATGTTTTCGAAGAATTTCGCACAAGTGTCCCCTCAAATCTTTCTAAAGCTTTATAATTTCTACAATTAGTCTAAAATAGGGATGGAAAAGTATTTTCTAAAAAAATTATACACTTAGAAACCGCAGAAGCTCTTTTTCAAAGTCTTATGTTAAAATCCGAAGTATAACTTTCCCCCAGATATGTTTGTTTTCGGAATCCTGTTTTAATGATTGATAAGTATTGATGAATATGCACCGCCCTGTTTTACGGCAAGAGTAGGGGCTTTGCAGTGGGGCGCGCATCAACTTTTACGCTCGAGTACGACCTGGATATATTAATTTCACCGGTCAAGGAAGGGGGGGGCTGTTCTTAATTACCCTAAAACGGAAGTTGGGGCTATAAGTATCATTAACTAAGTTCAACTAACTGGGTACACCATGTGGGTACCGCCTGAGCTCTACCATGTGGGTGCCACCAACTAGTACTACAGTTAACTCTCGCTATAAATACACCCTCCTGACCGGTGTAGGTGTATATTATAGCGAGAGAATACTATGGCGAGTGTATATTATAGCAAGAATAAAAAACTAAACTCTATGCATATGTATATTATATCGAGTGTAACAGCAAATCCTAAGGCACTTTAATATATCCATGATAAAATTCAATGACTAACCAGGAAAAAATATGTTAGTTCACTTCGCTTTTCTTGCGCTGCTCATAAAAGGCCTCATCCAAGCAAATTGCGCGAAAAACAGCAGATATTTGACTGTCATTTTATTCTTGTCAGGACAAAATCGTTGTTTCTCACGTGTATATTATAGCAAGAGTAAAATAAAGGAGAGTGCAACTTCTGAAGTTTATACTTTAGCGAGATGTATACTATATCGAGTGTATACTATAGCGAGAGTATACTTTCTTGACTTTCTTTGCTGGCCAACCAAGTACCGCTCAGGTGTATATTATACCGAGAGTTGACTGTACCAACAAGTACTAACAATTAGGCGCCACTACCTGTGTACCTCGACAGTGGTACCAACACATGGATACCTCTTGATCTCACCCACTATGATCTAAGTACTACTTTCTGAGTAATAATACTACCTGCTACCATTTGGATACCCAAAGAGGTATTATTTCAGATTTAGTTCGATCCCTTATCAAAAGTTAGTCTACAAATTTCCCTACACGCTACAGTTTCTTTGTTGTTACTTACAGAAAAACGTCCCTTGCAGGGAAACGGCTTTAAAGGGAACGTTTTACAGGGAAACGTCCATTTCCCACCGCAAACAGCCTCCTCATTGTTGGTGTGCCTTAACAGAACCCTAACAAATCAAAACAAAGAAGCAGCGATCCAACCTAACCAATTTCTAACAATGCATTTTTTATTGAGCGATAACATATCCAAAGTAACGGAACATGTAACGTGTAACAAATGAACGAGATTCCGGATAGTTCTTGATTCTAGCCACTTTACCACCCATCATCTTCGTCAGCTATAGAGCCTTCACCAGCACGGCAGCAGGAGCAGATCCACCCCCACCTG